>JAVTVY010054392.1:0-29954 GCA_036873755.1 Hanleya hanleyi | reverse complement strand
GATCAACATGTCGTGTACGTGTACGTTCTGTCAGAGAACCTTTTCTCGTCGCGATAGTATGATCAGGCACATTCAAGGCAAACACAACCAAGAGACACCACCGAGTCCCGCTATAGGTCCAGCAAGTGCAGTAGAGCATCCCTACACGATGACGGTGAGCGGCCCTACGGCATGTGGAAAGACGTCCTGGGTAATGAAGTTCTTAGAGGAAGGTGTGGCAACTCCAGCTCCGACACGTGTTGTTTGGTGTTATAGCCAATGGCAGCCCGCCTACGAAACTACGCGATTACAGAATGTGAGTTTCGTCCCAGGGATTCCTCATGACATAGACGAACCGTATTACTTTGACCCTGAGCAGACCAACGTGGTAGTGCTAGATGATCTGATGAGTGCGGCCAAGGACAATTCGAAAATCGCCGACCTATTCACCAAAGGGTCCCATCATCGCAATCTGTCCATCATCTATTTGACCCAGAATCTCTTTCCTCAAAGGAAGGCGTCCAGAGATATTGCCTTGAACTGCCAATACTTTGTGTTGTTCTCCAACCCCATCGACAGAGCACAAATTCGTGTGTTTGGTAGTCGAATTTATCCTCAGAACATCGACCATTTCATGCAGGCGTTTCAAGAAGCGACAAGTCGTCCGTACGGCTACCTGTTCGTAGATTTTAAAGCCCATACCCCCGAAGATCGTCGGCTGACGACCCACCTGCTACCCGGCGAGGGATCACCACAGCCCCTACACCATCCACCGAGTCCACATTTGGTGAAGCAGCAACCCACCCCCGTACAGCGGGCCTTCTTCATATCACCAGTCCCGGAATATCACCCAACCGTGAAGGCCCAACCCGAGGTTGAAGAACATAATATGAACTCGAGGCTATGGAAGGATTTGTTCAAAGAAAGTATGGACGCCGAGATGGGCGAGATTTTGGAGGCCACAGGAAACAAGTTTCAACGCAAAGGGTATTCGAAAGAGGAAGCTGCAATTTTAGCCCATAACAGATTGGCACCCAGACTACGACGGGCTTTACGTCAGCAGTATGTCGACTTACTGACCCATATGAAATTGTTGGATAAGGATCCAGTCCATATGGAAATTGAAAGAACAGCGTCGATGTTGAAAACCTCGGGCATGAACTGGAAAGCGGCGTATGTCAGAGCAATAGCACAAAAGAAACATTTGTTCGAACGCATCATTAAACGTCGTTAAAGCGTTAAGAAAGTGTGTTAAAGCGTTGAGACGAGCGTTAAGGCGTAACGACGGGCGCTGACGGGCGTCACTGCATTTCGATGAATTGATGTCAATTCCATGAAATCAGAGCTTCTGAGCTAATTCACCAGGGCGTTGAAGCGTTGAGCTAAGCGTTGATGACCGTTACTGTCTATAAAAGCGAGCGTATTCCCAAAACACGCACAGTCGACGTTCAACCGTCAACATGGCTTATACTTGTTCTGAGTGTGAACGCACGTTCACCAGACATTACGATATGATGCGGCACCAGAAAAATATACATGGGATTGAAGACGCCGAGGAGCCCGTTGAGGCAGATACTGATACAGAGATTGATGAGAGTGCATCGACTGATACCGAATCCAAGATTGCTGACAGTATATCTACTGATATGGAGAGCTTAACCTCAGAGAGTCAGCCTACATCCCAGGAAAGTGAGGCAGAACCTACCTTCTGGGATCGTATTGTGACAGCAGCTATCAATACTCACGCTGAAGCGATCGAGGACGCCGGAGAGGATAATTTACAACAGACGTACACCCAAATGCGCTCCCGCATCAGGAAAACAGCCATGGCGATCTATGAACAGTATACCTTACTACCGCTTGAAATGAAAGGCGACCCCACGCACTGGTCCATCATGAAGACCAAGCGTCACTTGGAAGAGGCTATGGGGCTACCACCCACAGAGGCCCTGGAAAATGCGATCAGAATGCGCAAACAACTGTTTCAGGACATGCTGCCCGAAGAATATCCGGGCCTGTCCGACGATGATTAGAATAAACGGTTCAGAATGAACATGACCGAAGAAGGAACTCTCTGAAATGGCGACTTCTGATTGGACAAGAATACATCTAACGGACAGGAACGAATAGGACAGATGCAAATGGCGGTCTCTGATTGGACAAGAGTCTTTCTTGAATTGTAAACATACCCAACGCGGCTCCCCCAGCGTGGGTATGTTATGATGGAGGGGAAAATAAACTATATGAAAAAAAACATTGTTGTTGTTGTTCCCTCATGTGTCATCCTTGTTGTTGTTCTTTTCTCTCTCCGGTCTATATCATGGCGTCAAGGCGCTAGAGGGACCCATACAGGGTCCAGTTTTCGACACTAGGTGACCACATCCCGAAGAAATGGCCAGTTTTCGACACCGGATGTGCCGCCATCTTGAACATACGTGCCGCCATCTTGGATATGTCCCATAATGCACCGGGTCAAAATACTCGCTTCTGATTGGCTGAGAGCTCTGTGACGGATTTGAAATTACAAGCGTCTAGTCCGTCATTCATAATCCAGCCGTCGTCCATTAGAGAATATCCGCGTCCATAATCCAAAGACCTATTCCATTTCCATATAACAGTATTAGCACCAAATTCAAAAAGACAAAAGTATACATAAACATAGGTTTGTTTCCTGCAAGAGAGAAGCGGTCAACAATTTTCAATGATGCCGGCAAGACATCATGATGTTCCAAAATATCAAATCCGTATCGCTGATCAGTATTCTTAATCCATAATATTCGTTATAGAGTCGTCATCTAAAAATGATGTACCTCAGTCACGCTTTGATTGTGACTGTTCATATGAGTACCATGAGGATCTTGAAGTACATGGGCTCATACGGCCCCTAGCCCCGGGTTAAGCGGAATTAGACACATGTTACGAAACGTAGCCCCATAGATCCTGCACGCTACGTTCGTATTTTGCTATCAGCATGCGATATATACTCGCTTCTGATTGGACGAGAGCTCCGCAGTGCGCAGAATGATATTCCTACCGCACACCCAACCCATCAGATGCCCCTTCACGAATGCTTCACTTTGATACCTCACTCGACCCAATCGGACCAATAGTGGCTCCCCTAGCTCCCAAAACGGCTAGTTTCATACCCTTTGACCACCGCGCATGCGCAGAATGCCGATATTCCAACCCCACATCCACGCCATCAGAGGCTCCCTCACCTAGGCTTCACATGGATACCTCACATGACCCATTCGAACCGTGAATAGCCCATCTCTAACCCAAACACACACCCACATACCCCCCAAAATGCCTACTTTCTATACTACGGGCCAGTCTGCGCATGCGCAGACTATTGAACACGGACGGACCATTAGTGTAGTCAAGTGCTCCTCCACGAGAGCTTCAAAATAAGACCTCATACGATATCATCGGATCATTAGGGACTCACCTAGACTCCAACATGTCCACCCCGTATGGCCCTATACACCCATAGCCATGCAGTATAGGCCTATGGGCCTACCCAGGCCTTGGTGACTTTTTTCAAAAATTTCACCGATTCGCTCCGCGACCCTTGCTATGATGTTCTAAATGTCGAGACGTGAAAAACGAGACCTCACAACCCTACCGCAAATGTATAGAAGTGGGTTTCCCAGTAGGACAAACATCGGTCCTATACCTCCAGTATGGGAATATATATTTATATATATATGTCTATATGGGGCTATATCGTACTTTTTCAAAAATTTCACCGATTCGTGCCGGGACACTTCCTATCATGTTTGTCTTGACGAGACTAAGAAAACGAGACCCCACAACCCTACCGCAAATGTCGAGAAGTGGGTTTCCCAGGATGGTCCTATACCCCCCATACCCCATATAGGCATTTTCACGTAATTTAGGATAAAGTCCGTGTTCCGTATTTTTTCAGGAAAAATTTTACATGCACCCACCCTGGAACTAGGGGGAGATAACTCTATTGATAGGCAAGCCCCGTTAAGCCCGGCGACCTATATACCTCCCATACCCCATATAGGCATTTTCCCAGGTTTTTCGATAAAGTCCGTGTTCCGTATTTTTTTTTTTTCAGGAAAAATTTTACATGCACCCACCCAGCCATCAAATACCCCCTTCACCTAGGCTTCACTTTGATACCTCATAATACTCCATCGGACCATTATTGGCTCCCCTAGATACCAAAACGTCTATTTTCATACCCTTGGGCCACCGCGCATGCACAGAATGCCGATATTTCAACCCCACGCCCAGTCCATCAGATGCCCCTTCACGAATGCTTCACTTTGATACCTCATATGACCCCATCGGACCATTAGGGGCTTTCCTAGCTCCAAAACGTCTATTTGCATACCCTTGGGCCACCGCGCATGCGCAGAATGCCGATATTTCAATCCCACATCCAGCCCATTAGATGCCCCTTCACCTAAGCTTCACTTTGATACCTCACTCGACCCCATCGGACCATTTTATCTAGGGACTACTTTTTCTCCGCGACCGAATCACCGCCAGACATGACCGCATCACCGCGGATGAATACATCTTTATACAATTAAAATTAATTAATTAATTTATTTATTTGTTTATTTATTTATTTATTCTGTGAAAACACGCAAATGTTCGAATCAAGGGAGATAACCCGAAATTTGTCAAAAATCAAAAAAGTGCAAACAGAGTTATCGATCCCGGCAAAATGCGACCTGTAATCCGTTAATACTACTACTAGCCTACCGCCAAACGGATATATATATATTTATTATATATTAATATATTATATCCAACATTATATGGCTGTGTCAGAAGCAATATTATGTTTGGAATATAACACCTATACAGTGTTACAAGTATTGCTCCTGATACAGCACCATATAATGTATATAACACTATCTTTCAACACTTTCTACGAGAGTTATGTTAAATAACCTTTGATACCGTGTTTTCCCTCGTTCATCGTTTATAATACTAAGTACAACACTTTCATTTTAAGAGTGTAATATAAAATATCAATATACCTCTGCTAGAGCCGCCCTGCAAATATCTTTCCATAGCCTGCCGAACCACATCCCTGTAAAGGAAGGCTGCGTAATTTGTTCAATGGTTTGCCTGTGCCATTTTGTTTCTAATTATATATTTAATTTGCTTAGGTTCATTATTGTTCGAATGTATCCGTAGAAGTAGTCTGAATGTTACTACTCAAGCATTGCCTTGAGATATTATGATTTCCAGTGGTGTTTGATCAGGATTATGATAGCAAATGATTAGTGTTTAATACAAACGTTATCTCCCTTCCTGTTTATTCTGTTTTCCAAGTTCCCCAAGATAATCTACTCCATATAAATCTGGATATATCAGTTTGTGGAGTGAAATTGCATAAATACTGCCTCATCATGTGGAGGCTTCAAGCTGCACATGAGATATCAAGTTTATGTCAAGTTGCCCCAGCACCTTGATAAACAGAAAGGTCAACATAACTCTATAGCTATATTAGCACCAAATATCACTTGAGATCATCCACTGCTGGGACCGTCATAAATTACAGGAAAACTATTCTTCAAAGGCCCAGCCACCAAGCTCCAGGGTCTGAAGCTCCACAGCTCCAATCTTGCTGTATATTAATTGTGTTCTTCACTTATATGACTGCGTATCATGTTGGGCACACCGGTTCTCGTCAGATTACCGAAGTTAAGCAATGTTGAGCCCGGTCAATACTTGGATGGGTGACCGGGTGGTGTACTGACTGGGCTGATCAGTGTCCAGGATAATAGGGACTGTAAGCACTCTCATGTTCTGGCACATGATATGATTGAAACATTGTTGAAAACGACGTTAAATCCTATTCACTCACTCACTCACTCACCTGGCACAAATAGGCACGTGATATGACTAAAACTTTGTTGAAAACAAAGTGTGATCAGCGTCCAGGATAATAGGGACTGTAAGTACTTTCATGTTCTGGCACAAGATATGATTGAAACATTGTTGAAAACGACGTTAAATCCTATTTACTCACTCACTCACCCACCCAGTTGTGGTCAAGAGGTCATAAAACCCTCCAGAATAGCAATGGGTCCCTCCGCTCTTTAAATAAAAAAGCCAACCTAAAAGATTTTTGGGATCAGGGGGGTGACATGCAGCTATGGAATCTGGGGAGTAGAGGAGGTGCATTACCATGCGCTTATGGAGCAATGATAGGATGATTTACTGAATAAAGAAAACATTTTGAGTTATGTAAGCATGTCGTGGACGGTTGGACTGGGTTTATTCAGTGACTTCATCTATGTTCAATCATATGACATTAAGCCGGGACAAATGCCCATATCTTCTCTGATAGATGAAATATTCATGAAAGATTGTTTTAACCTTTTCAGCTGTATTTGTATTCAACACCAAGAACGCACAAGACTATAAGAGATAACAAATACTCGCAATGGTCTTCTGTAATTTGATCACATTTATCGAAGAAAATTCAGTCAAGTGCATTCGGCCTTAGAGTGTTGAACAAATCAGTCATAACCTATACTAAGTCCTATAATAATTCAGTCATAGTGCCAGTGAAATTTCAATCACCGCCCAATCCTGTTGACAACATTTAATTCGAATAAATTTATTATCTTCCAAGATAATTACATTTCGTTTCATTTCAAAGATGTCGCAAGTCTGTGATTCATATTATCATTCGTTGGCATTGTTTTGATTTTCTCTATGAGGGGTGGTCTTTTTAACTTTTCGGCGAGATTCGGTCGTTGAAGTCATTAAACGTGTTCGGCCTGCTTACCAAATGTCTACCGCCAAACAGTCGGAAGCACAAACTTATCAAAGTAAGTTTCCCTGACTCTAAAGGCGGCCGCCAAGATTTCCACCCAATCAAAGAAACCAGATCTGTCATTCATCGTAAGTCTCTTGATGCAGCGATGATGTATACCAAATTTTACATCGAGATCAGAGTATCAATGATAGAGATCATTCATGATTTCGCACAAATTAGAGATGGCCGCCCATCCTTCCAGCCACTCAGAGGAGCTGATGTGGTTATTCACTGCAAGTCTTTTGATACATCGATGATATATACCAAGTTTCGTATAGAACACTGAAATGGTATCAGAGATATATATCATTAAAGATTTTGCATAAATTAAAGATGGCCACCAAGGTTTCCGCCCAATCACAGAAACCATAACTGTCATTTATCGATGCATCGATGATGTACATGTATACCACATTTTACATCGAGCACTTGAACGTTATCAGAGATAGAGATCATGATGATTTTGCATGAATTAAAGCTGGCCGTCCATCCTTCCCACCACTCAGAGGAACTGATGTGGTTATTCATTGCGACTCTCTTGATACATCGACGCTGTATACCAAGTTTCACATAGAACACTTCAATGGTATTACTATTAGAGATATCTCTAATATCATTTGAGATTTTTCATAAATTAAAGATGGCCGCCAAGGTTTCCACCGATTCAGGGAAACTGATTTGGTCATTCCTTCAAAGTTTCTTGATGCATTGATAATCTATACCAAGTTTCACACTGAACAGCGAAAAGGTACCCGAGATACACAAGATTAATGGTTTCGCATAAATTAAAGATGGCCGCCAAGGTTTCCAATTAATCTCATCCAGATTCATTCGGGTTCTGGGTCACGAGCATATGGATGTGCATTGGTGAGCCTAGGTTAAGTCGTTCTAACGATATCTTGGTAATGAGAAAGCTATGATGGTCTCGCATAGATTTAAGATAGCCGCCAAAGTTTCCAACCAACAGGGTTCTGGTTCACGAGCATATGGGTGTGCACTGCAAGTTTGGTGTGCCTGGGGTAAACCATTCTAAAGATATCTGGGTAACGAGAAAGGTGTGATGGACGGACGGACGGACGGACATATATGACGACAACACTATCCTTCGATCAAATTTTGACCGAGGTTAAAAAATCGAAACAATGCTGACGATTATATGAATTCCATAACTGAGAAATCTTTGAAATGAAACTAATTGCCGTCCATTCATAGATACCTCTAATTTTGGCTGCTGATGCGTAAGTGAACCGCGGTAATTCGATTTATATGGGGTATCTGGTGATCAAGAGGGTCAATGCGACAGTCGGAATCATCAGGGGAACAAGACGGGTATATGATGAATACAAGAAATCTGATGACCGGTCGCATTTGTCATGTTTGTAAAAGAAAGTTTAGTCGCGTATCATCGGCAATACCGAATAGCCCCAGTCCAATCATACCACGATATTACATTTGTTAGTACATACATAGCTCAAAAAGTTATGTTTCAACAGAATATTTAGCAAATCATCCAAATAGTTCCGCATAAAGGCATGGTAATGTACCCCCTTTACTCCTCACTTACTTTCCCTGATCCCATAGCTATCCTGACGCGTATTCATGGTCTTCCGAACTTCCAAAAATCTTATACGATGGGCATTTGAATTTGAGAGAGAAGGTTGGTCACTTTCTATGAACTCATAGCTATCTCAGCGAAGTTTCACGACAAAAGAAACTGATCGATTGTAAAATTATAAGATGGAAGTGTGTAATCTAAGTTCCTCTACAGAGGATGGACATGATTTTCTTCCATTTAAAGTTATTTTCCATGGCCGTGCTATCCTGAAGGATGTTTTCACAAACTTCTAATCCCCCCAAAAAATTGGTTCCAGTAGGTGTTAGATGCGGCTTATTTAATCTGTAATCTATAATCAGTGAGCTCCACAACAATTCAACACATGTGTTGAAGAGGCTAGACAGTAATAAGTAACATTATAATAAGGGCTGACTGACAATGGCATATGTGTTTTGCCTCTTAAACAACCAGATGTGTATCATATCTGGGAGCTTTGGGTCTGTGAGCTTTTGAACTGTAGCTTTTGAACTTTGGAGGCGAAGCTTGGGGGAACTGGAGCTTGGGGGAACTGGAGCTTGGAACTACGGAGCTGGAACTTGAAACTTGGGAACTTGGAACTAGGGAACTTAGGAAACTTGAAACTTGAACTAGGGTGTCCCCCCATCATGTGTAATTTGCAAGATCTGTGCTATATTAAATTGGTATGTATTATTAGAAAGGAAGTCTGCAATCCATGCGAGTGCCGGGAAATAATACCAACAGCTTTAGTTGCTTGAAAAATATCGGACGCCTACTATATAAGCGCTGTTTGCCACAGAAACGAATTTGAACCTGTATTGTATGACCTCTATGTTGAACCCTTTTTTCAGTGAACTGTTCAATTTTAGATTCACAGGGAACCGGAAATCTGAAAGAGTCGACAGAAACTGACGGCTGTTGTGGCGCGTAAAAGAGCTGTTGAGACAAATTTAAAACGGAAGTGGTTGTTCTGAGTTTCGATCTCC
The DNA here is from genome assembly GCA_036873755.1 of Hanleya hanleyi. NCBI lineage: Eukaryota > Metazoa > Mollusca > Polyplacophora > Lepidopleurida > Hanleyidae > Hanleya > Hanleya hanleyi. Next base: position 20,599 of record JAVTVY010054392.1, on the reverse strand, counting down.
CCTGAAACTAAACCTGGAAAATCTCTTATAAATAAGAGCTGGATAACAATGACAACATTTCTGGTTGTACAGAATCGAATGATGTTATAGTTTGTAACGAAGAGTGTCGGCAAATAGGAGTCCTTGTTTTCTTCTGTGGAATGGCCTGGCGCCAGGGTGGAGATTGTACATACAAGAGACCAGTCAATCAGAGCTACGTACAGCTAGAGAGTTTTAGATTGACGTACAACGCGACATCGAATCTGCCATTTGCAAGATCTCTAACGTCCTGCGATGATGGCAAAGGTATCCATCTTTCTTCCGCGTTGAACCAGCCACTTGTACGACATCAGTGGTCTGCTTCAACCTTGTCTTGCTAATTTCTTTACGTACGTTACGAAACTACGTACGTTACGAAACTTCTACAACCCAACCAATATATATATCGAGTGACAATAAACGTTAATGCACGGTAGTTAGTGTAAAATGATGTCTACATTGTTCAAAATTAATTATGCAAATAATGATAGAGGCTTTATTTAGATCCGATGTACATAAGTTCGAGTCAAAGTGGTTTAGATGACGTCATTGCTGCCAGTATTCAGGCAATGCAAGCAAACATAGACAAACACAGCTGTCATTCGCTTATTGACCAAGAACATCCTTCTAGACATCTCAGTCTATGATGTGTCAGTGGTAATGCCCGCATTCAGAATAGCACACAAATAACCTCAGTTGATTGTACATGTAGTGTTCTTTGGGAAAAATGACATCGTCCTTAATCATGGTTCGTCTAGCCAGCCCTACCATGAGCGTCTAGCAATTACAAGCGTCTAGTCCGTCATTCATAATCCAGCCGTCGTCCATTAGAGAATATCCGCATCCATAATCCAAAGACGTATTCCATATTCCATATAACAGTATTAGCACCAAATTCAAAAAGAAAATCACAGTATACATAAACATAGGCTTGTTTCCTGCAAGAGAGAAGCGGTCAACAGTTTTCAATGATGCCGGCAAGACATCATGATGTTCCAAAAATATCAAATCCGTATCGCTGATCAGTACTCTTAATCCATAATATTCGTTGTAAAGTCGTTATCTAAAGAATGATGTATCTCAGTCACGCTTTGATTGTGACTGTTGATATGAGTACCATGAGGATCTTGAAGTACATGGGTTCATACGGCCCCTAGCCCCGGGTTAAGCTGAATTAGACACAAGTTACGAAACGTAGCGCCATAGATCTTGCACGCTATGTTCGTATTTTGCTATCAGCATGCGATATGTATCGCCAAATTTGAGAAACTTTGAGTGGAGGCGCTTGGTGGAATAGCCCTGTTTCATAAGTTTCTGCAACAATGTTTTGTGACGTTGATTAAAATCGTCACATTTAACACAGGATCTAGCAAATGCTACTAAGCGAGATATGTATACGCCCTATCATGAGCGTCTAGCAAGCCCTACCATGAACGTCTAGCAAGCCCTACCATGAGCGTCTAGCAAGCTCTACCATGAGCGTCTAGCAAGCTCTACCATGAGCGTCTAGCAAGCCCTACCATGAGCGTCTAGCAAGCCCTACCATGAGCGTCTAGCAAGCTCTACCATGAGCATCTAGCAAGCTCTACCATGAGCGTCTAGCAAGCTCTACCATGAGCGTCTAGCAAGCCCTACCATGAGGGTCTAGCAAGTCCTACCATGAGCGTCTAGCAAGCCCTACCATGAGCGTCTAGCAAGCCCTACCATGAGCGTCTAGCAAGCCCTATCATGAGCGTCTAGCGAGCCCTACCATGAGGGTCTAGCAAGCCCTACCATGAGCGTCTGGCAACCATGAGCTCTGCGTACCATGAGCGTCTAGCAAGCTCTACCATGAGCGTCTAGCAAGCCCTACCATGAGCGTCTAGCAAGCCCTACCATGAGCGTCTAGCAAGCTCTACCATGAGCGTCTAGCAAGCCCTACCATGAGCGTCTAGCAAGCTCTACCATGAGCGTCTAGCAAGCTCTACCATGAGCGTCTAGCAAGCCCTACCATGAGCGTCTAGCAAGCCCTACCATGAGCGTCTAGCAGCGTCTAGCAAGCCCTACCATGAGCGTCTAGCAAGCCCTACCATGAGCGTCTAGCAAGCCCTACCATGAGCGTCTAGCAAGCTCTACCATGAGCGTCTAGCAAGCCCTACCATGAGCGTCTAGCAAGCCCTACCATGAGCGTCTAGCAAGTCCTACCATGAGCGTCTAGCAAGCCCTACCATGAGCGTCTAGCAAGCCCTACCATGAGCGTCTAGCGAACCCTACCATGAGCGCCTGCCATAACGAAGACCGGCCGTGTTCTCATTAGGATTATTGAATCGTATTCGTAACCTTTTTCAAATTTTCCCCTTTGGCGGAGAATCAGTTTCCTTCTTTCGACAAGAAAGAGTTTCACCATGGCGCGTACTAGACTCCATGGTTTCTCAGATTCCGTGTTCTTGCAGCGGTGAAACCGTGTACAATACAGACCTACACATGGAGGATAGGGATATGGTGGAGAAGACAGAATCAAGGGCCCACCAGGGCATGTTAGTGATCAGATCTTGTAATGTATAAACTGGGATCGAATCACACACCATAAGCAGAGGAGAAAGAAGATTCCCCAAGGTCTGAACATGTATCTGTCAGGCTGTCTTATTGAGCGGATGTATACTACTGGGGGGTTTCATTTATCCATCATATCATGTCAAGGAAGATGAGCCTAACGAATCTAGGTATCTTGTGTCCTCCATGAGATGTAAACTGTGTGTAAGGAGATTCGGTGATGAGCTCAGGGAAACTGAGGACCGGGAAAGCCACGAGAAAATCCATTGGGAGACAGCAGGTGGTCATCCGCATGCACGAAGAACACTCGGTCTAAAATTTATGTAACACAGCAAAAAAGCTGACAAAACGCTGCTGTAGCATTTTTCTCCACACGATTGTCTATTTCAATCGTGATATGTATTCGTGGCTATTATATCCTCGAAATCAGTGTGATCCCGTACTTTTCAGGTGTGCACATGAACCACAGCATCTATAAACGTGCCCCAAATCAAATAACACGAGAATGCATCGTTATTCTTGTAATGCCAGTCTTGTGTCATTCAAATTATCAGCCCATGTGATCATCATTTACATGAAGTCTTGATTCAAGTGATTTCTTCATTCGTTTTCTTGAGTATAATGTATTTCAATCAGACTTTAATAGCGGACTCTTGTCTTGGACACTGTATCTTGTCTTATTGTTCTGGTCCATGTTTTCCTGTGTGTTTACAGGCTCACACGTTTGATCATATTATGCGGTGGTGTCGCTATATATTGGCTTGGAAACTACCGATGTTGAATAAATACATTCCCATGACATCTGATTGTATATAGCTCATGCTGTCAGATATAGACTTTAGGAGGTTACACACTCTGGCAATGGGAAAATGCATAAATGACGACGATTGTTTGGCACGTTTATTTCACCATAAAATACAGCCACGTTCAAATAAAATAATTGCTCAAAGTCAATTTGTAATGTGCCTCTCGAAACACTAATAATACCTCATAATTCCATATTCCTCCAGAGGAATTGCGCAGTTACAAAATTGTGTTTATTCGCTATGATTATTGCTGTCATTATCAGGATGAAACGGAGATTAAACATTAATAGTGCTTCTGGATTCCGCAGTTCTTTTTGTAAAATCATAGTCTCATTTCGCAATTATAGCTCGCCGATTATAGAAATTATAATCAATGTCGTAACGACGGAATATCCCTAGATGCTGGAGGAGCTGCATTCATATTGAACTGGACATGACATCTGCTCAAATACGACATCCACGACAAATACGACATTCACAACAAATATCTCACCGAGTTGGTATACTATTTATATATGTGAAGTTGTACTTCGAATTATCAGAGGAATCCGATACTTATGCCTCTGTTTTAGAGGAGGTCACTGCACAGTAGCTACCAATGGTATTTCACAACACTGCTAATTCTACAGATGTATTTTCGTTGGAGCTTCCTATCCCGTCATAGTATGTTCATCTCGGATGCGATGAAGGTTTCAATATTTGCTTACTTTGTACGTTCGTATTCAACCACCATCAAAGAAATCTAAAATTACCTTTGATGTTATATCCGAACTGATTTCTACAGTGGTGATTTGTGGCATTGATCGTCATCGTTAATTATTGGATGAACTCCGGCAAATGTCGCTACACGATCAAGTATGTACACGCAGTATATAACTCTCCTGCATACTGATATCTGGTTGCTGAACATACTGAAGTTCCATGCGTCTCTTTTCGTCGAGACGACATTCTTGATTTTAATCCGACCAGAATAGAATTAACCACTTTAAGGTGTTTGTACGTCAGAACACTATGTCCTTTATTCACAAGTCAGAAACGACTTTGCTTCAATGCATACCTAACCTGGCGAAAAAGACTGCCTTAACCTTTCTCGCGGACGTCATCTTGAATTCACCCATGATAACTTAATTGCACCTCGGCCTTCAAGGAAATTCATAAAATATGGAAACTCTCTGGTCCGTATCCGTTCCGGTACTTTGCAGAAAAGCATTCACTTTTCACCGTTGAAAACAGTTTCATACCACGACAATAGGCGATCCTCCATTGATTCATACAACCCCTTTATGCGGCTTTTTAGAGCTAACGTCCGTGTAAAATGTGTTTTGAACCCTGGTACAATATAAGCGTCTGATTGCTAGCTCTCATCCATGAAAAATTACCGAGATTATAATGATGACAAGCGAAAGTCTTAATCCTACGAACCCATTATCACAAAAATCCAAGATAATGAACAAACATCCGACCTTACTGCGACAGATTGTATGATAATTGGAATAGGCACATTGAATGATGAGTTAGAATACGTTGCATGTCTAGATGTTGTTTGCCATATTACATGTGAGGGTAACTTTAAGTATTTATATGCTGATGATGGTTTGGTGATTTCATTGTTAGGCGTCACGAACGTCTCATTTTTTCAGATGAAGATGATAGTGGTGATGCGATTCTCCACACTCCATTTTCGAAAAATATACTGGTACAAGAACATGGATTTTCCTACGAAGTAGGCTACAGATCGCAAATTGTCCGGTAATGAGTGAGTCAGTCAGTCCATCCGAATCCTTTCGTCGGCAAAATAAGGAGAACCGTTGACATTATAACCTTGATTTTTGGCATGAACGAGCATTAGGGCATTGTTACCAGCTAGTTCTGATCTGAAATAATTCTGATTAAAATTAGATTTATAATTAACACTTCAGTATATTGTTATAGATCATACGGAGAAAAGTCCGATCATTTAAGCGAGGGAAACATGACACCATGGAATTTGGGAACAGCCCTGGCATGCCTGGTGCTCTCTCGCTGTTGGATTCAACCGCAAGATCTGAGGACAGCGACCTGAATACAGCTGAGCGAACTATTTATAGACGGAGGCTGGTGAAACCCAGTATTAATGTGTTTAACTCCGAGTCTATTCAACTGCTTGATGTACCAGGGCCGGATCACTAAATGACCAGAACATTCACCAATATACTTTCATTTTTTGTGGCACGAACACATCGATGTAAATATTCCTACGAAGTAGGCTACAGATCGCAAATTGTCCGGTAATGAGTGAGTCAGTCAGTCAGTCAGTCCATCCGAATCCTTTCGTCGGCAAAATAAGGAGAACCGTTGACATTAGAACCTTGATTTTTGGCATGAACGTGCATTAGGGCATAGTTACCAGCAAGTTCTGATCTGAAATAATTCTGATTAAAATTAGATTGATAATTAACACTTCAGTATATTGTTATAGATATACATTGTGTATGTAAACTGTAGCCTTTAACGTGTATCCTATTTCACATTGGCCACACCAGGCTGGAGCCTTCAAATTCAGGTCAAATTACCCACAGCTAAAAATACCCTGTCCCACTGTATGGCACATGGCCCTGAGGTTAATGTTAAGTACTGCATATACCCTCAAACAATCAGCGCTGTTTCCATAACGAAGCTGAGGTGGTTTAACGTTTATCAATGAAGAAAATCACCGATCAAGCGACAAGAAAACCGGAATAGTACATTCATCAGATTGCCGATGCCCAAAATGTGTTGTCTCATATATCTAGATAACAACGTGATGTAGAGACGCTATTTATTCCTCTTTGTACCGGTTATGCTCAGGAGAATGACATAGAATCTTGTGCATAGAAGGTGTTGGTCTTGAGTTGAATTACCGTAAACTACATAAATGCTACCTTTCTACTATAGTACTATATATAAAAATTTGTTGTATTGTTGGGAAAATAATGTGATTCAAAAAGTTGTTTTGATCCTGTACAAGGGCACTGAAAACCATTAAAGAGATGTAAATGTATTTTCACACGTAAAGCTTGAAATCTACTGAACCTATATTATTCAATCTGTTTCCTTTAATTAAAAAATTGTAAAATTAAATCGGCGATCGTTATTTATTTTGGAATGAAGGCGCATTAGGAGACTGTTACCAACAAGTTCTGAGCTGACCTACTTTTGATGAAAATTTCTGGTGATTTTTGATGAAAATCACTGGCGATTCTGACTTGGGCGGTGCCCATCTTAATATAGGCAGGATTTCAACTGGGGGTGGGGATTTCCAAGAGTTCAGTTCGCGTTCGAGTCCTAATGCCTACTGTACTTCGTAGGTCCTGTGACGTTAGTCACACTGCCATGTACATATGTGCTGATATTTTTTTCCTACGAAGTAGGCTACAGATCGCAAATTGTCCGGTAATGAGTCAGTCAGTCAGTCAGTCAGTCAGTCCATCCAAATCCTTTCGTCGGCAAAATAAGGAGAACCGTTGATATTAGAACCTTGATTTTTGGCATAAACGTGCATTAGGGCATTGTTACCAGCAAGTTCTGATCTGAAATAATTCTGATTAAAATTAGATTTATAATTAACACTTACTCCTTGGAACAAACACAGAAAGAGGCTCTATCCGAGCCTTGTGGTTTTTAACAGTGATTTATATCCAAGCCCACTGAGATAAGGCTGGTTTCTAGTCGTGCTGCTTGTCACATCAAATTACAGTGGTCGGTGTCCTCTAGGGTAACCCTTCACACTGCATACAGTCTCAGATATTCAGATTTTGCACAAGCACAATGAAGAAACACATAATAATTGCCCTCAGATATCTTGTTTATGCTGCAGGTGGTGGATAAAGCTAGATATGATCCAATATACTTTTAGTAGGTATTATTACACATGAGCATATTAACGTCACAGGACCTACGAAGTAGAGTAGGCATTAGGACTCGGAACGCGAACTGAACTCTTGGAAATCCCCGCCCCCAGTTAGAATCCTGCCTATATTAAGATGGGCATCGCCCAAGTCAGATTCGCCAGTGATTTTCATCAAAAATCACCAGAATTTTTCATCAGAAGTAGGTCAGCTCAAGACTTGTTGTAACAATCTCCTGCTGCGCCTTCATTCCAAAAATAAATTTCTATCGCCGATTTAATTTTACAATTTGTTAACTAAAGAAAACAGATTGAATAATAAAAAAGTTCAGTAGATTTCAAGCTTTACGTGTGAAAATATATCGATCTCTTTAATGGTTTTCAGTGCCCTTGTCCAGGATCAAAACAACTTTTTGAATCGCATTATTTTCCCAACAATACAACAAATTTTTATATATAGTACTATAGTAGAAAGGTAGCATTTATGTAGTTTACGGTAATTCAACTCAAGACCAACACCTTCTCTGCACAAGATAATGATTTCATGCCATTCTCCTGGTAAGACCCTCCATGCCCCCAGTTCCCAAAATATTGGAGATCGATAATAAGTTTCTCACCCTACTCTTGCAACAGTATATATTCTTGCCCTTTATCTCGGAGCAGTGTTTTAGTCCAAATGATGACTGTCAAAAGTAAACTTCCCGCCCCTCCTCTCCCAGTGTTTGAATAAATTTCCCGCAGCTACTGTCGCAAAGTTTTTAGTACGAAGGAAAACATTGGTCCTGGTCGACAATGACGGTCGACAATAAATTTCTTGCCCTCACTCTCGCAGTGTTTTAGTCGGAAGGAAAACCTTGGTCCTGGTTGACAATGATGGTCGACGATAAATTTCTCGCCACTTCTCTCGCAGTGTTTGAATAAATTTTCTGCCACTACTCTCGCAGTGTTCGAGTCCGAATAATAACATTGGTCCAGGATGACAATGACGTTCGACAATAAATTTCCCGCTCTTACTCTCGCAGTTTTTGTGTTCGAGGAAAAAACCTTGGTCCTCGTCGACAGTGACAGTGGACAATACATTTCTTGCCCTATTCTCGCAATGTTCGAGTCCGAGCAGAAAGCAGTGGTCATGGATGACAATGACGGTAGACAATAAATTTCTTGTCCCAACTCACGCAGTGTTTGAGTGTGAGTAGAAAACCTTGGTCCTGGTCGACAATGACAGTCGACGATAAATTTCTTGCCCACACTCTCAGTGTTTTAGTCCGAAGGAAAACTTGTTCTTGCCCCTACTCGTGCAGTACATAAGTCTGAAATAAAACATTGTTCCTGATTGACAATGACGTTGACAATAAATTTCCCGCCCTTACTCTTGCAGTGTTTTAGTCCGAGGAGAAAATCTTGGTCCTGGTCGACAATGACGGTCGACAATAAATTTCTTGCCCTCATTCTCGCAGTTTTAATAAATTTCCCGCCACTTCTCTCGCAGTGTTCGAATAAATTTTCCGCCATTGCAGTGTTTGAGTCCGAGGAGAAAACCTTGGTCCTGGTCGACAATGACGGTCGACAATAAATTTCTTGCCCCTTATCTCGCAGTGAATGAGTCTGAGCAGAAAACATTGGTCGTAGATGACAATGACGGTCGACAATAAGTTTCCCGCTCTTACTCTCGCAGTGTTGAAGTCCGAGCAGAAAACCTTGGTCCTGGTTGACAATGACGGTCAACAATAAATTTCCCGCCACTTATCTTGCTGTGTTTGAATAAATTTTCCGCCACTATACTCTCGCAGTGTTGAGTCCGAAGAAAAACCTTGGTTCTGGTCGACAATGACGGTCGACAATAAATTTCTTGCCCTCATTCTCGCAGTGTTAATAAATTTCCCGCCACTTCTCTCGCAGTGTTCGAATAAATTTTCCATCATTGCTCTTGCATTGTTCGAGTCCGAAGAAAAACCTTGCTCCTGGTTGACAATGACGGTCGACAATAAATTTCCCGCCACTTCTCTCGCAGTGTTTGAAGAAATTTTCCGCCCTTATTCTCGCAGTGTTTATAAGTGCGAGAAGAAAACCTTGGTCGGCGATGACGGTCGACAATAAATTTCCCGACACTATTCTCGCAGTGTTGAGTCCGAAGAAAAACCTTGGTCCTGGTCGAAAATGACGGTCGACAATAAATTTCTTGACCCTACTCTCACGGAGTTTGAGTAAATTTCCCGCCACTATTCTCGCAGTGTTCGAGTCCGAAGGAAAACATTGATCCTGGTCGACAATGGCGGTCGACAATAAATTTCTTGCCCCTTCTCTCGCACTGTTCGAGTCCGAGCAGAAAACATTGGTCGTGGATGACAATGACGGTCGACAATAAATTTCTTGCTCTACTCTCGCAGTGTTTGAGTCCGAGCAGAAAACATTGGCCCTGGTTGACAATGACGGTCGACAATAAATTTTCCGCCACTTATGTAGCAGTGTTTGAATAAATTTCACGCCACTACTCTCGCAGTGTTTGAGTGCGAGCAGAAAACCTTGATTCTGATTGACAATGACGGTCGACGATAAATTTCTTGTCCCAACTCTCGCAGTGTTTTAGTCCGAAGGAAAACTTGTTCTTGCCCCTACTCGTGCAGTACATAAGTCCGAAATAAAACATTGGTCCTGATTGACAATGACGGCCGACAATACATTTTCCGCCCTTACTCTCGCAGTGTTCGAGTACGAGAAGAAAACCTTGGTCCTGGTCGACAATGATGGTTGACAATAAATTTCTTGCCCTCATTCTTGCAGTGTTCGAATAAATTTTCCGCCATTGCAGTGTTTGAGTCTGAGGAGAAAACCTTGGTCCTGGTCGACAATGACGGTCGACAATAAATTTCTTGCCCCTTCTCTCGCAGTGAATGAGTCCGAGCAGAAAACTTTGGTCGTAGATGACATTGACGGTCGACAATAAATTTCCCTCCCTTACTCTCGCAGTGTTGAAGTCCGAGCAGAAAACCTTGGTTCTGATTGACAATGACGGTCGACAATAAATTTCTTGCCCTACTCTCGCAGTGTTTGAGTCCGTGCAGAAAACATTCGTCCTGGTTGACAATGACGGTCGACAATAAATTTCCCGCCACTTCTCTTGCTGTGTTTGAATAAGCTTCCCTCCACTACTCTCGCAGTGTTGAGTCCGAAGGAAAACCTTGGTCCTGGTCGACAATGACGGTCGACAATAAATTTCTTGGCCTCATTCTCGCAGTGTTAATAAATTTCCCACCACTTCTCTCGCAGTGTTCGAATAAATTTTCCGTCATTGTTCTCGCATTGTTTGAGTCCGAAGAAAAACCTTGTTCCTGGTTGACAATGACGGTCGACAATAAATTTCCCGCCACTTCTCTCGCAGTGTTTGAATAAATTTTCCGCCCTTACTCTCGCAGTGTTTGAGTCCGTGAAGAAAACCTTGGTCCTGGTCGGACAATGACAGTCGACAATAAATTTCTTGACCCTATACTCTCACAGTGTTTGAATAAATTTCCCGCCACTATTCTCGCAGTGTTTCAGTCCAAAGGAAAACATTGATCCTGGTCGACAATGATGGTCGACAATATATTTTTTGTCCCTACTCTCACAGTTTCGAGTCCGAGCAGAAAACCTTGGTCTTGGAAAAAAGAAAAAAAAAAAAAAAAAACCCCAAGGAAAAAAGACCTGGGTAACGGGTATTAAATGTATATTGTCATTCTTAAATCTAAGTCATTTATACGAACAGAAAAAAAGTTTATCTGTTGGTAGCTTAGTTTCCAAAGCTGCAAGAAGTTTCTCTTCTGTATTTTGTAACTGGTGGAATGAACAACTGTTTACCGACCGTCCCAACGTAGCGTATGGTAACAAACTCAGAACATATAGAACCTTCAAGCTAAATTTTGTGTTGGAACCTTACTTATCTATTCTGAATCGAGATCATCGCAGTGACTTATGTAAGCTACGAACAAGTAGCCATGACCTTCAGATTGAGAAAGGTAGATTTGCCAAAGTACCAGCAGATAAGCGTTTATGTACTCTTTGCAATGCTGGTAAGGTTGAAGATGAATTCCATTTTTTAATGGAATGTAATAAATATGATAATTTTCGGGACATATTTCTATTTAAATGTGATAGCATGAATGCCAACTTTTCTCAACTCGATATTTCAAACAAATTTATTTGGCTCTTATCGTGCGAGGATCCAATTATTGTGAAAAATTTAGGTAAGTTTGTTCATGATTGTATGAGCGCACGTAGCAATATGATTGATGGTTCGGCATCTAAACATGACAAATGTGTTACTGGTACAGGAATAACAGATGTTAGCTAATATACGTTTTTAGTGTTACAAACAGATACTAGTCAGTAAGATCATAATTTATTGTAAAATGCCAGCGAAATCGCTGCTCCTGGCATTATTGTTCCTTGTATCACGACTGTTATTTTTCTGTAAATCAAATTATTTCTAATCAACTAGGTTATTCTATATGTATATATACTTAATTATCTTCGCTTGATTGTATATCTGCTCGATAACGGGCGCTGTGATCAGCAAATAAAGAACCTTGAACCTTGGTCGACAGTGACGGTCGACAATAAATTTCCCGCCCTTACTCTCACAGTGTTTGATTCCAAGCAGAAAACCTTGGTCCTTGATGACAACGATGGTCGACAATAAATTTCCTGCCACTTTTCTCGCAGTTTTTAAAAAAAATTCCGCCACTCCTCTCGCAGTGTTTGAATAAATTTCAACACCCGTTCTTGGTGGAAATGAATACTGTTGTAGTGCTTGTAGAATCCTAATTAATGCAGTGAACCTGTGGTCAGCCAATCGATATTTGAATAGAATTTAACCTGATGATCTAATTTACTGCACCACTTTAGCATGCTTGCTGCCTTGTTGAGGAGTTTGAATTTACTGACCAATTGTCCCATGGGTCTTTGATGTACAAAGAAAACTCCTGGGGTAGGGAGGATGCGAGAAAATGTGTATCCAAATATTCATTTCAGCTCTAATATCAAATAGTTTTGAAATTAGTTTTTACAGCTCCGCCTATGCTGCTGGGGTCTTGTCATCGGCATGTTCTTCCGCCATAGTTTTTGTCAAATTATTTATAATAGTCCTCCAATGCATCCAACATCCCACACTGAATTTATCATATTTTAACCACTGCTAAAGCATCTTCCGCATTCAACAAATGTTTCAGGCTTTTACATATGCTTTTTCCATTCATTGTGTACATGTACCAATATACACTGACTAGAACTGTTCGGCTGAGGGGTTGTTGCACCTTTTAGGTGCTGCCAGGTGCTGCCTCATGTTTTATCTGCATTTCTAAGTTTAACTATTGTTCAGCACTTGTTTAACCAAGAAATACTATATAGAGGGACTGTCATTCTAATGATATAGATATTACTTGATACATGTACCTGTAGTTCTGGCTCCCTAAAAATTCATACATATTGTACTTTTGAATAATAACTCTATTTCAATGACAGTTTCAAAAAAAGTTTTAAAGCTATTGTATTTGCATTCCTAAGTTTTTTTAATGCTCAACATTTGTTTAACCAAGAAATATTATGGAGTTAGTGAGTGAACGCAATTACATGTAGCTGATACACAGCTAAAATTCATTATTCTTAATTCTCATTGCATCCATTAATATCAGACTAGGTTGATCAAATTGGTAAAACTAGGCAGTGGATATTGTTCCATGAAACCAGCTGAATGGCATGATCAGATTATTTGTCCTTGATCAGAATTAATTGAGAGTAGTGTGGTGTAGCGCATCTTCATTTTATCCAGCCAATTTCTACGTTCCCACTTCGAACTTCCCTTGATATATCAGGACTCCTTCAATGTTCAAATAACTTATAAATAGACACGAGACGTCACTGACCTCGAAAACATTTGAAATTCGAAATGGGTCGCACAAGAGCGTTATTGATTGGCTGACCTAATTAATGGGCACCATATTAGGAGGAAGGACGCCGCTAATAGAGGATGATGTCACTCTATGTGACTTCACTCACAATGGATGTGTACGTTCTGATTGGTTCTTCTGTCGTTAACTGGTGAAATTTACACCTCGGATTTTGAACGCTGAAGGGGACAGATAAATCAAGGCAGGTTCGAAGTGGGAACGTAGAAATTGGCTGGATGAAGTGAAGATGGGTGTAGCGGAGAGGAGGATTTTTTTGTAATATTTTTTCTTACATATGTCCTTCACCCTTTCAGCCATTCGTAATCAGTGCTTTACAGATTTAGCCTGACTTAATTCACAAGGCTCATTCCATATTGGATAAGTCAGTATGTGTAGTACTGTACATGGGACACATTCTACTGTCCTGTCATCTAATTGTAGCAGCAACAGTTTATAGTGATTGTCAGCAAGCTGTGGCAGAAACCACTGGTTCAGATTTCAACATGAGGGTGAGACTCACAAAACCCCTAGGCTTTCCCCAAGCAATTGAGTAATATGCTGAGAATGTGCAACATATTATGGCTATACTAATCATCCAGAATTGTCCTTTTCAGAAAATATCATCAATTCTGCAGATATATAAACAGCAACTTAATCATATCTAGATTAATACACAAAAGGGGTCACAATTGTGTGTAGGCTTTCAGAATACAAGTACATAAATAAGTTCCCAAAAATTTGGTAGCTGTATTGAGCACAGTTCTTCAGATACATGTATAACTGGTTACAACTACACATCACAAAATCGGAGATATTTACATCCGAAAGGGGCATAAATCCATAAAATATGGGCCAAGACTTTTTGTAGGCATCTAGACTACAACTGGATAAAAAAGTTTCCTCATAATCTGGTAGCCGTACCAAACACTGTTAATTATATATAACTGGTTACATTCAAGCGTATATATCACAAAATCAGAGATAACTGCACCCGAAAAGAGGCATAACTCTGTAAAATAAGAGCCAAGGCGAGTAAGTTTTTGTTGGCTTCTATATAGAATACAACAATATAAATAAGTTTTCAAAATATAGTAGCTATATCGAACACAGTTCTACAGATATAGCTGGTTACATTCAAGGATATAGGACAGAGAAATTAATATATCTGTTAATATCTCTCTAAAATATGGGCAGAGGGGAGCCACTTTCAATAGGCAGTGTTCAAAATTTGGTGGTTGTGTCTCCAGCGGTTTTGCCTAGAATGCGGTAATGGATGGACGGACGTACATGGCGACAACAATACCCCAAGGTCAAAATGGCTGAGGGGTAAAAATCCGTCTAGTTATTTTATCTCCATAAAATGTTCACCTCTTCATGGCATCATTTTACATGTACATGTGCTATGTAATTGATCTACAGTATACATGTTTCAAAAATTGTTAATTCCTTTGAATTCTTTCTTTGTTTTCTTTGGGGGGAATATAGATGCTGTACATGCCCAAGTACATCCATCCACCGGTTACTCTGAGGATCAAATCCTGAGAAGGAATATGTATTCTCCAGGCTCTGAAACAATGATCTGTGTGGTAGTGTTTTTAGTTTAGACATACATGCATGCCTACGCTCACTGATTTGGCGGCACAGTTTGGTTGACGGGCTTGTCCATTTCAAATTGACTGTGCTGTGTTCGTGACATGCACACCACTTCACCGTGGACATCCCTCTTCTGTCGATCAGTTTGCTTTGAAGGTCTGGATTGGTTTAGCCCGAAGTGTCGAAGGCTGAAGATGGTATTTGATATTCAAAGTATCCACCAGTAGTATATGCAATATAAAACAAGCATTCTGAAAACCCAATATCTCACCTTGCAGGGTCTCCGGCTGAAGCTGCAGCAGTATTGAACACATATATGTAGAGCGAATTTTCCATGATACATGCAATTTTTTGCATAACAGAAACCTTATCAATGGAAACGTACAAAGTCTAAACTGCGATAATCTGGACAAAAATTCATCTTTCATGTCGTATTTCTTACATAGCACATACACCTCCTCGAATCACATCAAACTTGTGTCAAACTCATCCAATGAAAGCTGACAGGTTCAGCAAACTTTCCATGTACAGGTATACATGTGTACAGAATATCATTGACATATTATAAAGACGAAACCCTCAAAATTTGAACAAAAATTTAATGTTTTATCTCGTATATAGCACAGGTACATCCTCTAATCATAAGAAATAATATAATCTCTTACAACAATTTAGCATAAAAAAAAATATGAGGTGTGGGACAGTTTGGAAGAACCTTTAATTGCTAAATATGTTCCATCTTCACCTTTCAAGCTAATGTAGGCCAACAAGTACACTAACGTCTCATCATTTATCTTGACCTAATGAAAGAGTAAATTGTTCAAACCGGGAAATGCATGTGATGTCACATGGGAGCCGCAGTGTGACTAACGTCACAGGACCTAGATCCTAGGGTAGGCATTACGACTCCGACGGGAACTGAACTCTAGGAAATCAAGTTGAAATCCTGCCCATATTAAGATGGGCACTGCCCAAGCCAGATTCACCAGTGATTTTAATCAAAAGTAGGTCAGCTCAGAACTTTGCTGGTAACAGTCCCTTATTAATGCACCTTCATGCCAAAAATTCTGATGTCAACGGTTCTCCTTATTATGCCAACGAAAGGATTCGGATGGACTAGCTCACTCACTCATTCAATCAGTCATTACCGGACAATTTGCAAATGAGAGCCTACTTCGTAGGAATATGAATTATTGCATTTATCTTTATTTATTTTGTTTAAAACATGGCAGTGTGACTAACATCACAGCTCCTACGAAGTAGGCTTTGATATGATTTAAGTGTGTGCTCAAGAGATGACTTGGGGGCCCTATGTGCTACCGTGAGAGTATTTGTATAGTGGGTACTATTAACTTTCCCTGATGTCACCGCTGGTGAGTCATTAGCGTACCAACTATTATCACCATCAGTTCCTATTACCCTGGACACTTATCAGCCCAGCAGTACAGCGCGAGGTCACCCATCCAAGTTTTGACTGAGCTCAAAGTCACTTAACTTTGGTGATTTTACGAGAACCGGTGTGTCCGACGGGATATGCCGTATCAGAGAACCTTCACAAGTCACAGTGAAACATACAGCCAAGAGTTCTTGATGGGCATGACAGTGCACTCGCGGAGGCATCAATAAATGATAATAAAATAATTATAAATCAAATTTTCATCAGAATTCGGTCAGCTCAGAACTTGCTGGTAACAATGCCCTAATGCATGTTCATGCCAAAAATCAAGGTCACGGTTCTCCTTATTTTGCCGACGAAAGGATTCGGATGGACTCACTCATGCACTTACTGACTGACTGAATACTGGACAATTTGCAGATGGTAGCCTACTTCGTAGGAATATAGCCAATCAAGATAGGAGCTTGCCAACACCGTGCAGCGATGATTTTCTTTTATGTCTGCCCATGTGATTTCCAAATATAGCAAGTGGTGGTTGTATCAATGTTAATTTCTTTAAAATAGCCAATCATATTTAAATTTTAAAGCGGTCATACATTGCACTTCCCCTGACATCGACCACTGAATATACATAGAGCTATGACATCACCAAACCTGTATTCTTATCAGACAATATGTAGCCAAGGCAACACGTGTAGTGTTTGACTTGGATATGTGAAGATGAACATGTTCATGTAACAATTGTGTGTATTTCACAAAATTTTGTCCTACTTTTTGTTTGAAAACCTGTTTCAGAACTCCTAACTATTGACCTTTCACATCGTTGGTGGAAATAGGGTGGGTACAGTTGACAAATTATCGACATCAAGAATAATTTCTGGGGAACATGATTGACATTTGTTTTTTAGCTCTCGTGACCTGGTTTTAATAAAACTTTTATTGTGAAATATTCTACTGCTTTCAAGCTTCTCAGAAGGGCCGAAGTGCATCAATCACACCTAAAATTCAAAAAATTTGCAGGTACCCCCATGTGATGGAGGGAGCGAGCGGTCTAACTCCCCCCCCCCCATAATATTGAAGTCCACCATACTGATGTCCCTCTGCTACTCCTACAGCTTATGATACTCTCGAACATGATAAAGCTCAGTGGTTATGCTGTTATATAAATAGACCTGAATACATTTTGACAGATGTCCAGTTGCAGTGGTGTAACTTAATTAACTTTCTTAGGGGGCAAGTAAAAATGTCAATCTGGTTGCCCTGAATGGTTAACTTGCCCTGAAGTTTCAGGTGTCAGTCGAGATGCTCATAAATATAAAATAATAAATCTCAGGACAATTTTTATCGAGCCTGTAGCTTTAGCTGCGGAAAGCTCGATATAGGTGCCACAATGATGTCCGTCTGTCTATCAGTCTACATGTATCTGTCTGTCTGTCTGTCTATCTGCAGGACCAAGTAAAAGTTAAAGTTTGATCCTAAGGCCTGCCCGACCGCCAAACCCTCATATTTGAGATGCTTACATCAGGCTACACATATTGAACCCATCCACCACCCTCAGGGAGCATGTCCCCACCCCTGGGACCCCAGGACCAAGTGAACGTTAAAGTTTTAGACTTTTCTTGTCCACAGCTTCTCAGCCTCACCTATGTCTCCTAAACTAAGGCCAGCCCGACCTCCCGAACTTTAATATATTCCAAATGCTTACATCTGGCTACACTTACTGAACCCATCCACTACCCTCGTGGAGCATGTCCCCATCCCTGGGGCACAGAGCCCCACCCTATCTCCTGAAGCCTTTACCAAAGCCATACTCTCATATAGTTTGGGAGCTCAGATTATCCTGTTCACTTATTCAACCCATCCACTAACCCCGGGAGCATGTCCCCACCCCTGGCTCCGATCCCCACCCTATATCTTCTAGACTAAGCTTCGCCTGACCCCATACCATCATATTTTCCCGCAGCTTACATGATCCTACATTTATTCAACCCATGCGCTACCCATGGAAGCATGTCCCACCCTCGGGGCACCATGTGCCACCATCCATCTCCTAAACTAAGCTTCGCCAGACCCCATATGCTCATATTATCCTGAAGCTTACATCATGCTACACTTATTCAATCATATTTTAATTTCGAATTTGATATCTCTTATATGTGATACTAACTTATTATTAGGTATGAGATGCAGTGTACATTGTATATACAGGCAAACATATCAAATCACCTAGAGTTTCCTTTATAGTACATGTATTTACTAATAGTTTGATGACATTATTTTATTTCAGAAGTACAACATCAAAATAATTGGCAGGGGAATCCCGCAGTACCGAACCCCTGTTAGTTCATAATTATGTGTCGCCTTAAATGAAGGACACCATTTCCTTCAATTTTGCTATCAAATTCTAGTTTACCCTAAAGCTTTTGTTCGAACCATATTTCTGTCCACACATTTAACTTACTATATTAATTAAAACTTTAAAGTTTAAAGTTTTAATCAGTTTGTGATCTCTCAGTCTTTACCAGTGCACATGATTATGTAGCATATACAGTATGATTGGACACAGTTGCCATTATATTCTTTTATTTGCATACAAATGTGAGGGTTTATCAAGTTGAGTCCTGGTGTCTCATCGCACACTGGAAATGATAGCTTTACTCCAACTATTGCGTAATCTTTATTTGAAGCTATAATATAGTTCCTCCTTCAATCCAACCTCAACATCACTGACATAGAAATCATATTTTTTAATAACTGTATTGTTATTTTGAATGATGTGCATTGCCAATGATGTGCAACTTCAAATGATGTGCCACGTACCCTGAAGGGCTCGATCTTTTTGCGAAGCTGCATGTATTAGATTGTTCCTTCTTAATTTGACACCTTATCAGCTATTTTATTCCTTGTGGGTAGCCTGGATTAAAAGATGAAAAAAAAAAAACTTAATAAAGCTAATCACCTAAGTTTAAATGTTTTGTACTGTTGTTTGTCTTCCACAAAGTCATTCTGGTACTCGAATTGTCAACAGGTCAGGGAAAAGGACTAACTGGGATATATATCTCAATTGGGATAAAAGATCCCAATTTGGATATTTTTTTATACTTCCATATTTTCAAGCTGGCAAATTTTGCTAGTTATTCTGTTCGTATAAGTTTACTATGGTGAGTGATGGGAAGTATACTGCAGCAACAAGACAAAAAAATAAATGCACATAATTTAAATATTAGAGAGAATAATGTCGGCTAGAAAAAGTCAGCAAATTATACAGTAGCATTGGCAGTTCTATGAAGTAAATTCTATCTTGATTATAGTTTACATGCTGATATTCGCCATTGCCGTTCAGTATGAAAATTGGTCAAAATATCCCAATTATGATATATTTTCAATATCCTAACTTGGATTTAATATTCTAATTGGAATATTTTCCCGACCCCAGTTAGTCATTTGCTCTAACCTGGTCAATTGTCCAGACTACATGCTATATTTTCTGTTTTCTATAGGAACTGCAGCCATAAATAAATGCATGGGTCTTCAATTCTGCTTCAGTTGGGTTTGCTTTAACCTTGCTGTATCCTGATGAGAGATATATGCCTGGGATATACTAGCCAAGATTCATAGCGTCTTTCTTCCCTCAACGCTATGCCGACGACAAATACATTTCCCTGTTGGTAACTCGAACATCTCCATCGCGCACTTATTATTACCTTTGCGCCCTATTGGACATTCATTAAATTGAGAAAATGGCCCGCGATGAATAAAAATACCATTATCGATGAAAGATTGTGATCATCATCCCCTGTATACACGCGGTCTATTATGACGGAAATGCCCATCTTCTTTGACCCTCGATTTCAGGTGATGTTGAGGCTCCATAGAGATAATTTTAACGTCTGTAATTATATGACCGACGAAGGACCATTTACATTGTAGTCTGCCATTTCAGTATTTTTATTCATCGCGGCCCATTTTCTCAAGTTAATGAATGTCCAATACGGCGCAATGGTAATAATAAGTGCGCGATGGAGATGTTCGAGTTACCAACAGGGAAATGTATTTGTCGTCGGCATAGCGTTGAGGGAAGGAAGACGCTATGAAGTTAGCTAGGGATATACGTAAGATATATTTCCGAAATTATCCGAAACAACTGCTCTGAGGTACATGTTAGTACATATAGTGATGTTATAATAACTTCTATACTCAGGGTATAGGGTCAGAACACCCCGAGAAAGTGGGTGTGTATATGAACATCTCTACACAATTTGGCAACAATGGCAACGATTTGGTGTAAGACTCACGAAATATAATTGACAAAGGATCTGCTGCAAGTTGTATTGTCAGTCTTTTCTCCAGGATATTACCTTATCAATGTGAGGTCTTACACCAAAGCCTTGCCCAAACAATGTTCATTTGTTGTTGTTGTTGTTGGCCATCACGCTCCTGTGCCCATGGAAATTCTGCTTTCCAAAAT
>JAVTVY010054391.1:0-31862 GCA_036873755.1 Hanleya hanleyi | reverse complement strand
CCGAGATTCCTTCATATTCTCGGGTCTGAATGTCGGGTCTGAATGTTGGGTGTCGACGAATTCTTTCCCGTAGAGTCATATGGCTGCTTTTTATTCGCCAGACGTCGTCATTTTTTCCCACCTCTTGCATATCGCTCCAATTTAGTAATTTTCTGAGTGCGAACGCACAGAGAGAACGCGCGGCCAGAAGCCAATGCAGGTGCTGAGAGCTTACCTGCTGATTCTGAGAGTCAATCGACAGATTGGCCTACCCACTGACAGTCAAGCTGAACGCTCGGCGACTGATAGGCTACAACCTGAGTGAGAAAGACGAGGAATCCATCGCATTGTGCCACTAATGTGACAAGCATTTGCGATATGTCCAATCCAAACTTTCTCTTCTAATTATGACACCACAATACCTTCACAGTCACATCATGGTTAGAGCACTGTTTGAGTATACGCAGCGAGGCCAGTAAGACCTGACCCTGTGCGGCCCATTAAGACCCGGAATGATCCATCTATCTCCTAAATAGGCTCATGAGCACCCCTCAAACCGCCAGCTTTCTATACTACTCTTCGACTGCGCATGCATACCATGACGTCGCTTCCGGTAAAACCATACCAATCATAGTCTACACCACGAAAGCTTCAAGTTGAAAACATGCGCGGCTCATTTCGACAAGGTATAGTCCGTGCCGCTGCGCATCCGCCCAAAATGCCATCTTCCTCTATTACTCCAGGACTGCGCATGCCCACCATGACGTCACTTCCGGTAAAAGAAAACCAGTCTACTTCAGTGGCTTTTGGCAACAAGCATGAAATTTGGCACAAAGCTAGATATGAGCACACTAATCACCTGTGGCTATAGAAGCAAGCTGGTAACGTCCATTATCGACAGGTGGTGCCACCTGATGGCAGAGGTGGCTTAAAACTAATGTATCTCGTGACCTTGACAACGCACATCACGATCATTGATTTATCTAATATTGTTTCTGAACATATACATACATAATATATGTAATCAGTTATTACCCTATATTCTGAATCACTTCTTACTTCACCACTTATACATACATTGATGTAATTTTAATAACTGCACTACACATATTGGTTATGGAACCTGTTACTGGACCTTGCGTCCGTTGGTTCTTTATCTGAGTAAAAACAAAATTACTGTGCAATGCTTACCTGGAACAAATTGAGACCAACATGTTGCTGAACTGTCAAAGCTGGGTTCATTTTATAAATAATAGTGAAGTCTATTAGAAAATAACTTATCTCATAAATTTCGCAATATTTAGAAAGAGAAGATCTCTAAATTCAGCAAAATGGAAATCTACTGCAGTTTCAAAAGCGATTTGAAGTCAGAAGATAGAGCAATATCTGTACAAAAAGGCACCGCATTGCTCTGTCCCAGTTTCGCATTAGTGCACATAGGCTCCATATTTAAAGAGGATGGTATAATAAAACTCCCATAGAAGATCGACTCTGTGGTGTCTGCAGCCTTGTTGATGACGAGACACATTTTTTTAGAATGCACTAGATTTTAAAGAGAGAGAGATTCTATTCAATATCATTTTTATGCCCAGGGCTAACTTTATTACTGGCGTTTACCCACTATGCATTATTCCTGTGTCACTTCATTGTTTAAGAAGCGTGCGTGTGCAAATAATAAAAATGTAAATTTGTAGGAAAATGCCGGCGGGGAAAATTCGCGATATCCATTTTGTACCACAGTGTGTACGATCTGATCTGAACTAGCGTATCTAATGCTATTTACGCCGATGCGAGGGGCCGCGTGGTTTCCAGATGAGCAGCTGCAATAAATTGGAGCGATATGCAAGAGGTGGGAAAAATTGACGACGTCTGGCGACTGAAAAGCAACCATATGACTCTACAGGAAAGAATTCCTCGACACCCAACATTCAGACCCGCCATTACGGAGGAATCTCGGACGTACCCTTAGTATCTCAGCCGCGATTTTATTGCAGCTGTTCATGTGGGGACTATGAAGTATCCACACGGCCCCTAGCATCGGCTTAAGCGGAATTAGATACGCTAGCGCGGAAGCTGTGATGGCAGATCAGCTCAAACATCTCATCTGATGTTAATGGCTGAGCATCATGGACGTCTGATGGAGTAAACTCCTTAACATGGGGTAACCAGGTAAATGCAAGAATACTTAGGAAAACTAACCTGTAAATTCCGACATCGTACGGCTTAATTACAAGCGTCTGGTCCGTCATTCATAATTCAGCCGTCGTCCATTAAAGAATATCCGAGTCCATAATCCAAAGACCTATTCCATATTCGATATAACAGTATTAGCACCAAATTCAAAAAGACAATCATAGTATACATAAACATAGGCTAGTTTCCTGCAAGAGAGAAGCGGTCAACAGTTTTCAATGATGCCGGCAAGACATCATGATGTATCATATCATATCAAATCCGTGTCTTTGATCAGTATTATTAATCTATAATAATCGTTGTGAATTCGTCATCTAGAGAATGATGTATTTCAGTCACGCTTTGATTGTGACTAGTACTCACAGCCAGAAAAACGGTGTTGGCCCAACACCATTTTTTAGTGTTGAGGCCAGTTCAACACCAATAAGTGGTGTTGAGAAATGGTGTTGACATAATTCAACACCAAAATGTGGTGTTGAGGCCAGTTCAACACCAAAAAACGGTGTTGAGAAAATGGTGTTGACCCAATCCAACACTGAAAAATGGTGTCGAGACCAGTTCAACACCAAAAAACGGTGTTGAAAGAATGGTGTTGAAAATCTAACACTGAAAATTGGTGTTAGACCAGTTCAACACCAAAAAACAGTGTTAAGAAAAGGAGGTGTTTCGACACCAGTTTAACGCTAAAACGGTGTTAAGAGAATGGTGTTAAAATTCCAACATTGGAAAAAAAACAAGGGTTATGTGAAACCCGGCAGGCTCGCCGTTTTGGTTTACGCCAATAAGAATGTTACCAACTACAAATTGATATTTGAATTTACTTCAATTTCAAAATTTCAAATTTCAAGTTAAGAAAAATGCAATTTTAATTGCCAGCCCTTATAAAAAATACCATGGTTTACAACAGATTGAACCATGGTAACCACGATAATACCATGGTTGTCATGGTAATAACATGGTACATATGGTTTACATGGTTTGCATGGTACTACCATGGTAATACCATGGTACAGATGTACCATGGTTCAATGTACCATGGTTACTCTGTTCAACTATCGTAATACCATGGTACAGATGAACCATGGTTCAATATACCATGGTTAACCACTTTGAACAATAGTAATAGCATGGTACATAACAACCATGGTACAATATACCATAGTTAACCAAAATATTATTTCCCCGATTTTTTGGCGTAATGTTGTTAGTGACAAAAAAATACAATTGGAAGGATTTCAATTTACGACAAATAAATGAATGGATGCAAAGTTATATGCCTGTGAATAAAGTTGAATGGCTGACAGAATGGCTTAGAAACCGGTAAAGTTAAACAAATGATGTCTACCAAATGTACTGATTGTAATTTGTATAAGCATGCCAATAGCGCCACGTCGTGCGAGGCAGGAGAGAAATGTTGACCTCTGAACAGTTATATATTCGGTACTCTGATGAACGCTTGGCCTAGAACAAAAGACATTCTTATTTTCCTGGCTGGAATCAGTGAGGCTTATAACATGTTTAATTGTGATCCCTGCATTAATTATGGGGATTATAAACAAGGATAGAGTCTCCCCGTAGTTCCCGGAAATAGGAAGTTCAACTCCGCAAACTTTGACCCTGCAGAGCTACGGCGTTGGCCTTGCTTCGATGAGAAGACGTCTCACGAATAGACTGGCTGCCGACTTAGCATGCTGTGCATGCGGTTCAGTACCGCATGACAAAAAGTGATGAAAATCTTACTAGCCACTGTGCTGATGAATAAAATATAGTTTTGAATATCCCTAAAATATGCATATATTCGGCAAAACTAGCTGCCTGGCGAATAGAGAAGGGAAATGTGCGGATAGCTGACAGGCCTGACAGTCAACATGTGCTTCAAAGCTTTATACGATTTTTCCTAAATTTGAAGCGAATACGGAATTCTCAACTTTAATACAGAGTATTTTTATCAAAAGTATTTGTCAGTTCAGTAGTTCAAGTTGCCGAATAAATCCTTCGTCGGATTTCGACTTGTCAGACAACAACAACACACTAGTCAGGCTGACATTACGTCGCCGGGATTCTCTATTTTATTTTGTGTTTATCTGCGGTGATCAGTCAGGCTATTCGCCTCTTTCTCATGTGTCGATCACATGACCTGCTGGGTGAGTCCCGGTCGTTTGACGTCGTAAGATTTGCATGGAGCATGCTACTTTTTCGTTGACAGCGTCTGTTCCATATGAGTGAAAAGTATACAAGTTGTCTTGCTCGAAAGCTAATGTACTTCTGAAATATTATCTACCAGAATCAAACTGCAAAACTACGTTTTAAAAATATTTCCCATTGACTTCAATGTTATTTTCGTGACCGTCAAATCTCCCGCAGGTTACGTCCCATAAGATAAGATAAGATAATTCTTTATTGTACAAGCGTCAATGACTGACAGAGTACAAAATTCACATAACTATAACAACAGCTCAATTAATTCCAAACTTACAGGACATATCATATTATCATATTCCCATATGCCGTCGGCTGGAACTCACCCAAAATGTACCACGTGACCGCACTTGTGCATCTCCCGATTTGTTTCTATACTTCGTTGATTTCCGTTTTTTTCCGAATGGCTGATCGATTCCGTCAAGTGTGAGATCGAAAACGAGGCTTCTCATACAACAATCATGGCGGAAGGTCTGCGGAGTGTAATGGTACTAGTTACTCCATGCAGTTCTCTGTCGAACGACAGAATGGGGATTATTGTTCGCGGAGTGAGAATCTAGCATTAATTTAGGGCTCCTAACTCGGCAAATTGTTGACACTCGTTGCTCGAGTCTCCCGTTGAGCAGCACGGGCGTCGAGTCAAAGTTTGAAGGGTCCGAGATTAACAACAACAACAACAACAACAACAGAGACGTCTCAAAGCCCCCATGAAGTCATTCAACAATGAAGTCGTGGCTTGCTTCGTTCTTTTCACCTTGTAATTATCAATTTTAAAAAGCTGAAAAGTCCAACCGCCTCCAAAAAAGACACTGGTTCGACATCAAGTATCTCGATAACCGTCCACGAATAAGTTGACTGAACTATGCCACCATGGCATGCAAGCTAGCTGTCTACGAATTTTTCAACGAGGATAATGCTCTGGAAATAGCCGACACTCGCATTATCAGTAGATCGCGGGATGAGCTCAACAATGATTCCCGGGACTTCGAATCCATATGCGAGTTGAAATGGCCACAGCGCAATACAATAGTTGTTCCAGCCAAAGTTTTGAGATTCAGTGGTAAGTACTGTAATAAATAAAATTATGTAATTCCGAGTGTTATTTATGTTAAATGTATCACTTGATATCTCATTTTTGTTGACCATATATTTGTTGTTGTTGTTTATCATATTTGTAGAATGGCCACCTTGCTTTAAATGCTGAGCAACAGGAAAACGTAATGGGGGGGGGGCCTGGCCCCTCCGCTTTTTGGGGCCGCAGTGTTATAAGTCCCATCTTAGATAGCTCCGGTTCGACATTTAACATGGCTGGTATAGAATTCAGTCCCCATTCCCCTTTTCAAATGTGCTCCATGGCTCCTGTAAACAATTCGATTCATAGCATGAATAAGAGGGGGATAACATTAATGTTGTTAAGATTAAGTTATGTGATATTTCACTATTTCAGACAAGCGTCCCGAGCTGAAGTCCATACTGGACAGACTTCTGGATGGAGAGAATATATCCGACATTAGGAAATCCCTTGGTAGGCTGGGAAGAGAACAGAGAGGCAAACGAACGATATCCACAAGACAATCCTCCAGTTCCGAAGATGAGGTAATTCTATAGCAAGTGAAAAATCAGCTCAAATTAAGTTAAGGATATGTACCTTTCCTTCAATGGATGTGTATTCGCCACAACACACCTCAGAAGAATTTCGATTGCGGAACTGGATAACTGTCTGTATGTTTGATTTTCTCCTTGTATTTCAGGGGCCGCGGAGCTGGGGGGGGGGAAGCAGTCCAACATTTAACATGACCGGTATAGAGTTCAGCCCCCTCACTTTCAAATGTGCTCGGCGGCTCCTGAATTATAACAAGGTGTGATATGGCTATAACTGATTGTTTCTAGCATACATTTTTTTCTATTTCATCAAGTATTCTGTCGCAATAAATGAGCATTTAAAAAATTATTGTGACAGTTATTTTCCATAATTAAAAAAAAACAACACAGAATGCAGATATGCATTACGTATGCTAGATTATTAACTCCTCACTGTTATCTTTAATGAATTCATTTTGTATTTTTAGAATGAAAGTCCAAGAAAGACAAACAAGAAAAGCAAAGTAACTAGCGAGAAGAGGGCTGAAAGGGACATCTTGTCGATTCTCAAAGAAAGAAATTGGCAGAAACAGGTATGTACATAAGGCTGCAGTGTCCAATAAACACTTCTTTATGTGGCAATTATATTTTCATTGGTGAAGCGTTAATGTGTTATATCCCATGATCCAGAAAATGTGAATATGTGTCAAGTTTGCCATATCTTTCAGATCAAATATATTTAGTGTTTACAGATCAATATTAGCACAATCATACAATATTATACAATTATATGATCCCAATGAGGTAAATATGTTTTATGTACTAGAGAAAAACAATATTTGTCCAGGCCAAGGGTTCCCACACAAGAGGAAGTAACTCAAAATGTATATTGAGTAGATCACCTCCCTTGTCGTATCATGGCCGTGATAGTGTTAAAGTAATGTAAATCTCTAGTTTTCAACTCTTCCAATACAAAGGGAATTAACTATAGGTTTTACTCTCATAAATCATACTCATGTCATGGTTTCATTTAGAATGTTTGTTTGGGGGCCTTTTGGAATATTTTCTTTGAAAAGAAGTGAAGCCAAATTACTCAAAATGTAGTGTGTTTGAAAGAACTTGGAATATTTCAAAAGGAATAAAGAATTAATCATTTATTTTTTGTGAAAGGCCTACATGGATTCCTGTTTTTGTTTGACTTTATCCTTCTTGTCGACCAAAACTGAAATACAACCTTCACCACTTACTGCCTCGTACATATTAGGTTTACAAATTCTTATGTTGATTCCTTTTCTTTTCCAGAGGTAATCCAGCAGTACCATCCCAGCAAGACGACATCTGATATCCATTATTACATGAGGGAGAAACTGAACAACTCGGCGAAGAATTTCATCAGGAAACAGAAAAAATTCAACAGCAGATATGTGATATGATACGGCTTATAGCATCGGACACACCGGTTCTCGTCATGTCACCAAAGTTAAGCAACGTTAAGCTCGGTCAATACTTGGATGGGTGACCGGGCGCTATACTGGCTGGACTGATTAATGTCCAGGGTAATGGGAACTGTGAGTACTCGCGTTCTGGCAGATGTAGGCACCGCCATGATATGACTGAAACAAGGTTGGAAACGACGTTAAACCCTACTTCTTTCTCTATCTACACCTAGTTAACATACTAGTATACGGAACCAAATTGACAGCTATATGCTATGTTTGCATGAAGTCTTATTAAACCTTTATAAATCACTTCAACTGCTTTAGTTTCTTGAGCATTCAGTCTCTTATATTCATCTAATGTGAATGCAGATTTATTCCAGTACAATGCCAGACTTAATACCATGGTACGAACCACTATGTTTTTGGTCAATTTTTCATCGTTTTACCATGGTGTATGCAGTTTGTCACAGTACATGTACCATGTAAAGCCATTGAACCTGTAAAGCCATGGTACATGTACTGTGGTCATAGCACGGTACCATGGTAGAGCCATACTACATGTAGCATGGTAAAACCATGGTTCTATGGAAAAACTATGGTACTAGTGTTCGGTTTGTTCTTTTCTGTGCAAGGGAAAGTAAGCTTGCTCAACAGTGAAACTTTGTACAGTAGCTAAACTTTCACACTGCATTGAATGCCCTTTATCTGTCCATACTGGAGATTTATATTGGTCATGTGAAAGGGACGGCAAGTTCACACTAGGCCGATGAGATCAAATGTGGCCGTGGCCTCTAGTTATACATGAGTGTCATAATGTCATACAATGAAATATTACAGATTGCGTTTTATAATATATGTTCTTTGTCTATCAATCTTGTTTTGGTTTTTCATTCACCTCAATTGATACACCCTTTTCATTTGCTGATCGATCAGTTTTGATGCGGACAACACCAAATAACAGCGTTAACTAACACTGATAAATGGTGTTGAAGCGGGCTCAACACCGTTCTGCAGTGTTGACTGACAAGTGCAGATGCTGGTTCAACACCAATTAACAGTGTTAAATAACACCAATAAATGGTGTTGAAGCTGGCTCAACACCATTTTTCAGTGTTGACTGACAAGTGCTGATGCTGGCTCAACACCAATTAACGGTGTTAACTAACACCAATAAATGGTGTTGAAACCGGCTCAACACCATTTTTTAGTGTTGACCGACGAGTGTGGATGCTGACTCAACACCGAATGACGGTGTTAACTAACACCAAATAACGGTGTTAACTAACACCAATAAATGGTGTTGGGGCAATATGGTGTAGGCTCTAACTCAACACTGTGTTTTGGTGTTGAAGTCAACACCAATTTTTAGTGTTAATTAACACCATTTTTCTGACTGTGCTGTTCATATGAGCACCATGACGATCTTGAAGTACATGGGTTCATACGGCCCCTAGCCCCGGGTTAAGCGGAATTAGACACAAGTTACGAAACGTAACGCCATAGATATTGCAGATATTGATCTCTTTTCGTCATTGTCTACAATCAGGTCTTTCCGGTTTACAACAACCTTCCATCCTAAAAGGGAGAACTTGAGAAATATACTCAAGAAATATTGGAATCTGATTGAGGACTATGCAAACGTCAAACGAATATTTCCTCTTCCACCACAAATCGCATTTATATGCAACGAAAAAAGCTAAGGAAAATTCTACACAAATCTCAAAGCTATGTCATAAAAGTTATGACTTTTGTTTATCGTGAAAAGTCATTCATTTATTAATTATTGCATGTGCGACCGCTGAATACTGAAGGTAGAATATGACACGTATACTAGTACATATAGGCATGTTGTGGCTGAATTTAGTAGGCAGCTGTTGACGACGACTGACCTTAATATCTTAATATGCCTACAGTCTCTCATTGAAAAACGCTATTGGAAAGATTCGTGTGTCAGGAAAACACGCTGATCTAGAAGAGATCACACGGATAAAAATTCTTAATGGTCCAACTTTCCTTTTACGGCCAGGAAAACATGATGATCTAAAAGATAGCACGCGGATAACAATTTCTAAAGGTCCAACTTTCCTTTTACACTCACCTCCATCGTAGGTTACGCGTGCCACATGCATATATGGGGTAAGCTGGAGTTGGACTAAACTTACATTTACTTCGGGTAAGATGGAGAGATTATAGCGAAGGGTTGTGGGGGGCCTAATCGTGTGACAGCACCAAATCGTGTACAAAAATTGCGCCTAGTAACGTGTTGCGCCTAACCGTGTAGGAAATTTGCGCTTAATGGTGGAACTGCACCTAATCGTGTACGAAATTTGCGCTTAATTGTGGAACTGCACCTAATCGTGTACGAAATTTGCGCCTATTTGTGTAAATGCGCCTAATTGTGTAAGGAGGCTGCGTCTAATCATGTAACTGCTCCTAATCATTTGAACCATCTTGCGTCTAATTCTGTGTTGCGCCTAATCGTGTAGAAAAAATGCTCCTAATTGTGGAACTGCGCCTATTCTTGTAGGAGATTTGCTCCTAATTGTGGAAAGGCGCCTATTCGTGTGAGAAATATGCGTCTAATCGTGGAAACCCGCTTATTCGTGGAAGTCATTTTGCGCCTAATTATGCGTTGCACCTAATCGTGTAGAAAATTTGCGTCTAACTGTGGAAATGCGCCTAATTGTGTATAGAGACTGCGCCTAAACGTGTACAACGTGAAGACATAAGTAGTATGTAAAGGACGCATAAAGTCAACTTGATCTTCTTTCGTAATTTTTGGGGAGGTCACGGGGAGATCACGTGATCAAGAGGTCAAGGTCACTATAGTTCCGGGACTTCCGGTCACGTGACCTTTTGGGGCATGTATTCCTCCGCGGTGATGCGGCCTGGCGATGATGCGGTCGCGGGGAAAAAGCCTCGGCGGACAGAATGTAGTCCCAAATACGCGGGAGCCGGAGGAAATTCTCCGTCAATCCTCGCCAATCTTCGGGACATTTTGGGGGCGAGAGGGGCCCCTAGTCAACCGATTGGGTCTAATGAGGTGCAAATGTGGAACGCTCGTCCAGGGCGATCAAGTCATGGGTGGGTGCATGTAAATTGAGGATTTTTCCCAAAAATATGAAAGCGAAACACGGATTTTACCTCTAAAATAGGGGAAAACTCCTATCAACAAGGTCCAAAAGGGCTAATATCGGTCTCCGGCTTATCGGGCCTGCCTATCAAGTCTTGGGTAAGTGTATGTAAAATGAGGACTTGTCTCCGAAAATATAAAATGCGGAACACGGACTTTACCACAACAATAGAAGAATGATTCGAACATTTGCATCTATAGGGGAAAATGACTGTATGGAGTATGGGGGTGGTCATTTTTTGTGGATTTTACTATGGGTTGTGGGGTCTTGTTTTCTTCGTCTCACCACGTAAAACACGATGCGAATGGTCTCGGCGCTAAGCGGTGAAATTTTTCGAAAAATCCCGCTACCGGGAAGGTCTGTTGGGCCCATACTGGCTCAGTGGATAGGTCCATACTGGGAAATTTACTCCTGGACATTGCGATATGGGTTGTGGGATTCTCGCTTTCGCGACTTCTCGCCTTCTCGCCCTTTTAAAAAGGGCGAGAAATCGAGAAGGTGAGCATGCGAGAATGGACGGATTCTCGCGTTCTCGCCCTTTTAAAACATGGCGAGAAGTCGAGAAGGCGAGCATGCGAGAATGGGCGGATTCTTGCGTTCTCGACTTCCCGCCTTCTCGCCCTTTTCAGATTAGGCGAGAAGGCGAGAAGGCGAGAACATTCTCGACTTCTCTCCTTCCGGTCACTTATACGCATGATCAGTTTCCTGTTCAATACCTCTGCAAAAAAAACAAAAAACCCCACAGATTTGTACCTTAGTCAAGGGAAGAAATTGTTCTGTGCTTTTATCGACTATAAAAAAACCTTCGATACCGTACGGCGTACAGGGCTTTGGGTGAAACTTCTTAAAAATGGAATTGATGGGAAAATTATACGTGTTATTTTTCATATGTATCATAGCATTAAATCATGTGTTGTCAAGGATGGTGGGAAGTCAGAATATTTCCAAAGTTTTAGAGTTGTCAGACAAGGGGACTTCTTACATCAAGTTATTACTTTTCTTGTATGCAGACGATACAGTGTTAATAGGGGTCAATGGGGAAGACCTTCAATCCGCACTGAACAATTTGTTAGGTTTTCGTGAAAGATGGAAGTTGCAAATAAACTGTCAAAAACCTAAGATAGTTATCTTCAGCAGCAGTCACTTTTCATTCCAAATTGTTGACAGTTAGTACAAATACCTTGGCATTTTGTTGTTTTTACAATGTTAACTTCCATCAATGTCGGAAATACCTGTTTGAACAAGCTCGAAAGGCTATGTTTGCTATCATAAAGAGAAGTAGATGTCTAGGTCTGGCAATTGATGTTCAATTAAATCTTTTTCAGCATATGGTTATACCCATTTTGTTGTATGGATGTGAAGTCTGGGGTTTTAAAAATGTCCAGATCATTGAAAAATTGCAAGTTATGTATCTCAAATTCATAATGAAACTCGGTACTCGTACGCCTATTGCACAGATATTCGGCGAATTTGGCAAATCCTCTCTTAGTATTAAAATTAATCTGCGTATGGTAAATTCTGGAGTACCCTCTTATTAGACACACAAGCTAAGTAGCCCTCCGGCTTAGGGCAGCATGGTTTGTACTATGTTTGTCTGGCACAGGAGGTAGATTAACCCTATCTGGCCTGGGCTTTTTGAGACCTGTCCAGGCCTGGGGGGGGGGGGGCGAAATGGCCCCCACTAATTATTTGTTTAACCCCTTGAGCTAGGGGGCTGAAACTTATCACACTATACTCTTGGGTCAAGCTCTACAAGAAAATGTAAACAAATCCAAGATGGCCGCTTTGATGACGTCACAGTGACGTCATTTTCAAAAACGGCATTTTTGGTCGATTTTTCGGTCAGATTTTCCGAATTTTTTATTTTTGCAATTTCTCGACAAAAATTGCATGAAAAATTAGCAAATATTAATGTGATATGAAATAAAATAGCTTTTGCCCACTTTTCATCGCGGAAAAGCAGAAATTTGGAAGAAATATGACAAAAACATCACTTTTCTGTTACCCCACGTGGACGCCATCTTGAATTTACCCATGATCCTCTGCTCGGGGGATTATGCAAATAGGTTAACCCATAAAGTCACAGAGTTTCAGCTCTCCATTTTTTGCCGTTCCGGAGATAGTGCAGAAAGTTTGGTAGGGGGGGCCATAATGCCCCCCCCCCCCATCAGGCCAGGTAGGGTTAAAGTACCAAACAGATTGGACACTCTGAGGATCCATTGTGATCAGGTTCTGTAGAGCCTAATTTTCAAAATTCGAAATTCAATTTTTTTTTAGTTTTGGTTATGTTTTTGTTATGGTTAGGGTTTTGTTAGGGTATGTTTGTTGGGGTCATCGTCGCCGTGTTAGGTTAGGTGCGACGTTAAAATTCAAACAACCAACCAACCACAAGCTAAGTACTCCAGCGCTATATATATGAGGCTCTGTTTTATTTTCATGATTCAGATATCTTTTCTTCCAAAAGCAATATTTGAATCCTGTGGGCTGAATTACATTTGGCTTAATCGAACTTTAGAAGTTTGAATTGGCTGAATGATACTGTCAAGCAAAGACTGATTGATGGACATACCCAGAAATGGGAGGCTACACTATCTGAGAGCTCAGTTTATGTATTGTACAAACAGTTTACACTAAAGAAGCTTCTGGACGATTATATGTTCAAATTGCCTTTCAGTAAAGCTGTAGCATTATGTAGGTTTAGGACTGGCAACCATAGACTTCCTGTTGTTACTGGTAGATTTAGAAATGTCACTCAAACCGAACGTTTATGTACCAAATGTACGATGACAACGGTTGGTAATGAATACCATTTTTTAATCGAGGGTCCACTTTTACAAGATATTAAAGGGCGAAAAGGCGAGAACATTCTCGACTTCTCGCCTTCCGGTCTCTTATACGCATGATCGAAGAGACCGGAAGGCGAGAAGTCGAGAATGTTCTCGCCTTCTCGCCTTCTCGCCTAATCTGAAAAGGTCGAGAAGGCGAGAGGTCGAGAACGCGAGAATTCGTCCATTCTCGCATGCTCGCCTTCTCGACTTCTCGCCGTTTTGCCACAAAGCAAAGACGAGAAGGCGAGAAGTCGGGAAAGATCTCGACTTCTCGCCTCGCAATCTCGACTTCTCGACTTCTCGCCTCGCGCTCTCCTCGCGTTCTCGACTTTTCGATTTCTCGTGTCAGCGAAATACAGGGCGAGTCTGCGAGAAGCGAGTGGCCGCTACCGTCTTCCATACATACTAACTCAGTGGATAGGCCCATACTGGGAAATTTACTCCTGAACATTGCGATATGGGTTGTGGGATCTTGTTTTTCACGTCTCGTCACGTATAACACGATGTTTTTTGAAAAGGTCACTGCGCGCATGTGTAGTGGGTAAATAGTGCTGGGTGGACGTTTTTGGGTCTAGGTGAGCCCCTAATGGTCCGATGGTGTCGTATGAGGTCTAATTTTGAAGCCCTCGTGGAGGAGCATCCGACTGGACTAATGGTTCGTCCGTTTTCGTTATTCTGCGAATGCGCATTTTGGTCGTAGTATAGAAAGCAGACATTCTGGGGGTGCGTGGGGGTGTGTTTGGGGTAGAAATGGACCACTATTGGTCCAAATGGGTCGTGGGAGGTGTCAAAGTGAAGTTTTTGTGGGGTGGAGTCAGAATGGCGTGCTTTTTATTGCAAGTCGCGTCAATCTGCGCATGCGCAGTTGGGTGTAATAAGTAAAGTGGTCATTTTGGGGGTGCGTGGGGGTGTGTTTGGGGAAGAGAGGGACCATCTTTGGTCCGAATGCGTAGTGTGGGGTGTCATTTTGTAACTCTCGGGGTGTAGACCCCGACTTGAGGCATGTCCACGTCATCTGTGACGTCATTGGTGACGTCATCAGTAGAAGTATTACCGAAAGCGGGCATTTTGGGGTGTGTAGGAAAGCGTTTGGGGTAGAGATGGACCATCCCTAGTCCGAATGCGTCGTGTGGGGTGTCATTTTGTAGCTCTCGATATGTAGACCACCATTTGAGGCATGTCCCTGTCATCTGTGACGACATTGGTGACGTCAGCAGTAGAAGTATTACCGAAATCGGGCATTTTGGGGTTTGTAGGAAAGCATTTGGGGTGGAGATGGACCATCCCTGGTCCGAATGCGTCGTGTGAGGCGTCACCTTGTATCAATATCTACTCCTTAATCCTATCTGCCCTGGGTTTTTTGGGACCTGTCGTGGCCTGGGGTGTAAACTAAATCCAAGATGTCCGCTTTAATGACGTCACAGTGACGTCATTTTCAAAAACTGCAGTTTTTGGTCAATTTTTCGGTCAGATTTTCCGATTTTTTTATTTATGCAATTTCTCCGGAAACACAGTTTGATAAATTAGTAAATATTAATGTGATGTGAAATAAAATAGTTTTTGCCCACTTTTCTCGCAGAAAAGCAGAAATTTGGAAGAAATATGACAAAAACATCACTTTTCTGGGACCCCACATGGCCGCCATCTTGAATTTACCCATGATCCTTTCCTCGGGGGTCATGCCAATAGGCTCAAAATGACCCCAATATGATAAATTATAAACTCACGAAGTTTCAGCTCTCTATTTTTTGCCGTTCCGGAGATAGCGCAGAAAGTTTGGTAGGGCGGCGATTTCGCCCCCCCCCCCCCCCCAGGCCAGGTAGGGTTAACGCCCATGATGTAGACCGGTGAGAGAACAACAACAACAACAACAACAAGGATGACAGGCCAATCATTTTATTATCCCCTCCAGTACATCAAACCCAAGCTGGGTGAGCTGCGTTGGGTATGTTTACAATACAAGTAGCCTCTTGTCCAATCAGAGGCCGCCATTTGGCGCTGCATCTGTCATATTCGTTCTTGGCAGTTAGATATATTCTCGGATGCACTTCTCCAATCAGAAGCCCCCATTTCAGAAAGTTCCATCTTCGGCCATGTTCGCTCTGATCCGTTTGTTCTAATCGTCGTCGGGCAGGCCAGGATACCGTTGAGGCAACATATCCTCAAATAGTTGTTTGCGCATTCTGAGTATCTATCAGTGCATGGGTGAATACATTCATCCGATGGGGTGGTCGGTCAGCTTGGTAACGAAAAACGTGACATTGGTCACCCTCTCTACGACCCATTGGGTGTTGGGGCGTTGTTGTTGGGCCCATTCCAACACATGCAATTGGC
Organism: Hanleya hanleyi; assembly: GCA_036873755.1. Classification (NCBI taxonomy): domain Eukaryota; kingdom Metazoa; phylum Mollusca; class Polyplacophora; order Lepidopleurida; family Hanleyidae; genus Hanleya; species Hanleya hanleyi. The sequence continues at coordinate 16,175 of JAVTVY010054391.1, read as the reverse complement.
CCACTTGGTCCAGCACGGGCTCTAGCGACGTCCTATCCGTGATGGTAAACGGTTGGTCAAATACCCGGATGTTACTGCTCGGGTAAAAGTATCGGACTTGGTCTGTCTCCTTATGCTGCAGCACATAACCAAACGCCAGATTCAACTTCAAGGCCGTAGTTTGATCGTTGAAGATGGCTTCCACGTACTTGAAGAGCCGAGACAAGGTCTCTAACCGGAAATTGTAGATGTCTAGTAGCGGGCGATGACGGTGGAAACATCGCCGGATCATGAACCAATGGTCCCTGTAGATGTCACTTAATGGATGGGCGTCCGGTAAGAGTTCACTGGGGGCATCCACTGGATCTTCCTGGAAATGCTCGATGTCGTCAGGCGTATGTGAAACAGTATCACCGGTGTCCGGCTGGATATCTAGGTCCTCTTCGACTGTAGACACAAGCAAACTGGACATGGGCTCGTTGCTCGGCAAGTGTTGGGTGGGTGGTGTCTCCGTACGTTTCATCTGCCTGGGATCCTCTTCAGTGGGGCTGACCTTCCTGGGCTCCACTTCAGTGGAAAGCGGTCGCCCATGCCGTGGTGACGGACCATGAATCAAACGCTGATTCCGTCTTAACTGATTGAGCCGTTTGAAGAGTTGACCACATTCATTACTTTGTTCCGTCGCGCCCTCGTGGAGTGAGCGTTCGTGGCGCCGTAAAGCATCTTCCCGATTAAATGATCGTGCGCAGGTTATACAAGTATACCGTGCGCCCTTGTGGATGGAGGACTCGTGCCGTCGCAAATCTTCTGGGCGACTAAATGGCTTCAGGCAGGTCGAACAAGAGAACATGTCGGCTGCGTATCAGAAAATGCTGAACATTTCGACCTACCGCCTCTTTTATAAGCCCGCAGCCCTCAAGAACTCTCCTACGTTGTTCTTCCCAACAATCAGCGCATTGCTGCCCTGTACACTCGGAAGCGAACTTGGGACATGTCTAGCATTGTGTTATACAATATATGTCCTGTATTATACAATATCTGCCCTGTATTATACCATATTTGTCCTCTATTATACCATATCTGTGCTGTATTATACCATATCTGTGCTGTATTATACCATATCTGTGCTGTATTATACCATATCTGTCCAGTAACATACAATATCTGTCCTGTATTATTCAATATCTGTCATGTATTATACAATATTTGTCCTGTGTTATACAATATATATCCAGTATTATACCATATCTGTGTTGTATTATACCATATCTGTGATATATTATACAACATCTGTCCTGTATTATACAATATCTGTCCAGTATTATACCAAATCTGTGCTGTATTATACCTTATCTGTCCTGTATTATACCATATCTGTCCAGTATTATACAATATCTGTCCTTATTATACCATATCTGTGCTCTATTATAAAATATCTGTCCTGTATTATACAATATCTGTCCAGTATTATACCAAATATGTGCTGTATTATACCTTATCTGTGCTGTATTATACCATATGCCCTGTATTGTACCATATGTGTCCTGTACTATACAATATATGTTCTGTATTATACAATATTTGTCCTCTATTATACCATATCTGTCATGCATTGTACCATATCTTTCCTGTATTATACCATATCTGCTCTGTATTATACTAAATCTGTGCTGTGTTATACAATATTTGTCCTCTATTATACCATATCTCTCATGCATTACCACATATGTCCTGTATTGTACCATATTTTAGTGTATTATACAATACGCATGTCCACTTTGCTTGTGTCTACAGTCGAGGAGGGCCTAGATATCCAGCCCGACATCGGTGATACTGTTCCACATAAGCCTGACGACATCGAACATTTCCAGAAAGATCCAGTGGATGCCCCCAGTGATCTCTTACCGGACGCCCATCCATTAGGAGATCATTTACAGCGACCATTGTCTCATGATCCGTCTATGTTTCCACCGTCATCGCCCGCTACTAGACATGTACAATTTCCGGTTAGAGGACATTGGTTATGTGCTGCAGCATAAGGAGACGACCAAGTCCGATACTTTTACCCGAGCAATAACATCCGGGTATTTGACCTACCGTTTACCATCACGGATAGGGCATTGCTAGAGACCGTGCTGGACAAAGTGGGCCAATTGCATGTGTTGGAATGGGCCCAACAACAACGCCCCAACACCCAATGGGTCGTAGAGAGGGTGACCAATGTCACGTTTTTGGTTACCAAGCTGACCGACCACCCCATCGGATGAATGTATTCACCCATGCACCGATAGATACTCAGAATGCGCAAACAACTATTTGAGGGTATGTTGCCTCAACGGTATCCTGACCTGCCCGACGACGATTAGAACAAACGGATCAGAGCGAACATGGCCGAAGACGGAACTTTCTGAAATGGCGATTGGACGAGAGCAGCCGAGAATACATCTAACTGGCAAGAACGAATATGACAGATGCAGCGCCAAATTGCGGCCTCTGATTGGACAAGAGGCTACTTGTATTGTAAACATACTCAACGCAGCTCCCCTAGCTTGGGTATGATGTACTGGAGGCGATAATAAAATGATTGATCTGTCATCCTTGCTGTTGCTGTTGTTCTCTCACCGGTCTACATCATGGGCGTTAAGCGTAACGACAGGCTTTGACGGACGTCACCGCATTTCGATGAATTAGTGTCAATTTCATGGAGTATCTTGAAAATCAGAGCTTCAGGGCTAATTAACCAGGGCGTTGAAGCGTTAAGGTTGGCGTTGGCAGGCGTTGATACAAGGTAACGCCTCACACGACGCATTCGGACCACGGATGGTCCATCTCTACCCCAAACGCTTTCTTACACACCCCAAAATGTCCGCTTTCGCTAATACTTCTACTGATGACGTCACCAATGACGTCACAGATCACGTGGACATGCCTCAAATGGTGGTCTACATACCGAGAACTACAAAATGACACCCCACACGACGCATTTGGACCAAAGATGGTCCCTCTCTACCCCAAACACAACCCCACGCACCCCCAAAATGACCACTTTACTTACTACACCCAACTGCGCATGCGCAGATTGACGCGACTTGCAATAAAAAGCACGCCATTCTAACTCTACCCCACAAAAGCTGCACTTTGACATCTCCCACGACAAATTAGGACCAATAGTGGTCCATCTCTACCCCAAAAACACCCCCACTCACCCCCAGAATGTCTGCTTTCTATATTACCACCAGACTGCGCATGCGCAGAATAATGAAAACGGGCGATACATTAGTGCAGTCGGATGCTCCTCCACGAGAGCTTGAAAATAAGACCTCATACGACACCATCGGACCACTAGGGGCTCACCTAGACCCCAAACGTCCACCTAGCACTATTTGCCCACTACGCATGCGCGCAGTAACTTTTTCAAAAAAATTCACCGCTTAGCTTCGGGACCCCGCCTATCGTGTTCTACGTGATGAGACGTGAAAAACAAGATCCCACAACCTATATCGCAATGTCCAAAAGTAAATTTCCCAATATGGACCTATCCACTGAGCCAGTATGGGCCAATATACAGACCTACACGGTACCTGCACCTTTCAAAAAAAAAATCACCGCTTAACTTCGAGACCCCTCCCATCGTGTTCTACATGGTTAGACGTGAAAAACAAGGTCCCGAAACTCATATCGCAATGAACATGTGTGAATTGCCCAGTATGGACCTATCCACTGAGCCAGTAGGCCTATGGGCCTATCCAAACCTCCTTGAACTTTTCGAAAAAATTCACCGCTTAGCTTCGGAACCCCGCTAATCGTGTTCTACGTGGTGAGACGTGAAAAACAAGATCCCACAACCTATATCGCAATGTCCATGAGTAAATTTCCCAGTATGGACCTATCCACTGAGCCAGTATGGGCCAATATACAGACCTACCCGGTACCTGGACCTTTCCAAAAAATTTCACCGCTCAACTTCGAGACCCCTTCCATCGTGTTTTACGTGGTTAGACGTGAAACACAAGATCCGTGTTCCGCTTTTTATATTTTCGGGACAAATCCTCAATTTACATGAACCCACCCATGACTTGATCGCCCTGGACGAGCGCCTCACTTTGACACCTCACTCGACCCAATCGGTCCACTACGAGCCCCTCTCGCCCCCAAAATGTCCCGAAGATTGGCAAAGATTGCTGGAGAATTTCCCCCAGCTCTCCGCGTATTTGGGACTACTTTCTATCCACGAGGCTTTTTCCCGCGACCGCATCATCGCCAGACCGCATCACCGCGGAGGAATACGTGACCGGAAGTCCCGGAACTATAGTGACCTTGACCTTTTGATCACGTGATCTTCCCGTGACCTCCCCAAAAATGAAGAAATAGATCAAGTTGACTTTATCCATCCTTTACATACTACTTATGTCTTCACGTTGTGCACGTTTAGGCACAGCCTCTATACACAATTAGGCGCATTTCCACAGTTAGACGCAAATTTTCTACACGATTAGGCGCAACGCATAATTAGGCGCAAAATGATTTCCACGAATAAGCGCGTTCCCACGATTAAACGCATATTTCTCACACGAATAGGCGCATTTCCACAATTAGGAGCAAATCTCCTACACGAATAGGCGCAGTTCCACAATTAGGAGCATTTTTTCTACACGATTAGGCGGAACGGAGAATTAGGCGCAAGATAGTTCAAATGATTAAGAGCAGTTACATGATTAGACGCAGCCTCCTTACACGCTCAGGAACATTTACACAAATAGGCGCAAATTCCGTACACGATTAGGTGCAGTTCCACAATTAAGCGCAAATTTCGTACACGATTAGGCGCAGTTCCACCATTAAGCGCAAATTTCCTACACGGTTAGGCGCAACACGTTATTAGGCGCAATTCCTTTACACGATTTGGCGCTGACACGATTAGGCGCAAATACACGATTAGGCCCCCAACAAGGGTCCCTATCGATAAACCTCTGCTATAAAGAATAAAGCATATAGTTATACGCATGCTATATGCTGTAATAAACTGACATAGCTTTTCATGAAATCCTGTTTCACTTTCACCACCTTCCATGATCACTCCACCTTTTGTTGGCGAGTCCGTTATTTGTCTACATTTGACGATTCTTTGTCGAATACTATTGAGGGACCGTCCAGGTTCGTTCTAGATGGCATCTTATCAATAATAAATACACTACCGGTAAATTCCAGGCCAGTCATCATTTCTTTCTGACTACGCTCGACTTTCACCATTCCATGAATTATTTTTGCTTGGCAAAAACCGAATTTAGCGTATGCTGTAATCCACTGATGGAGCCTTTCGTGAAATCCTCAACCTGTAAACCTCCTCATCTATACGCGGTAAGACTGACCCTTGGATCGTGTGTATCCATTTTCAGCCTACTTTCGGCAACTGCAAGAGGGAATTCCCAGAAATCAATACCACGTGACTTCGTCAGCCAATCAGCAAAATTCTACCGACGCAACCCCAACGTAACTCGCCATTATCGAATCATGTGATGTCCTAATTGTTCCAAATTACAGATCCACCACACCTCTTCTAGGATACGAAAGTTATTAATTCCTATATATTTTGTAAGCCCAGGCAATATCTGTTTCAGAAGTGGTATGAAAACCTGTAATTTATCAGATTTCTCGAGTCTGTTCTCATACGGATGAAGGCCAAACAGATTCCGGTAAAGTACCGGATATCGCCCCGCGATAATGGAGACACACGATTCGCAAGCCATCTTATGGATGGCGAAGTGTACGCAAATGGTGAAATCCTGAAACGAGTCACTTTCACCGCTTTCCATGCTCACTCCTTGTTCAGTCGAGTTTGTTTCTTCAATGTAGTCCGTTATTTGTCCACTATTGGCGGGTTTTTGTCGAGTACTATTGGAGGGCCCGTCCGGAATCGTATCAATCCTCAGGTAAATGGTTGCCCACCACCCAAATTCTCTGTGATTGTGCGGAGTGACCTAATTTCTGGCAGCCTTATCTAAACAAAAAATGGTGGAGAATGTATGCTGATTTTTTATATGTTTGAGCGGAAAAGTCAAGCTACCTGACGTGGTCGGTCATTCCTGGCGGCGAAGATAGGGAATATAGTATTGTCAAGGCTGTTTTCAGTGCTTTGTGACCTATATACTAGATCAGCACTTAGCACTTTCCGTTGAATCACCGGAGCTGAGAGTAGTATAGAAAGGACCGCACAGCGCTCACTGACCTCAACAATTTGAATATTGAGGCGGTCACGTGGCGGTCACAGAGGTCAAAGGTCATTGAGTGCACTTGAGCATGTACTGACCTGTATCCTCTCATCCCGTCAATCATCTGACCTTGGATCATGTTTAGTTTAGACATGTTAGGGGATTCCTCCGCGGTGATGTGGTCTGGCGGTGATGCAGTCTGCCTCCTCGGACAGAAAGTAGTCCAACGGGGAAAAATGCATGGAATGCATGTATGGACCCTGGGATGTACATGTTTAGACATGTACTGACCTTCAACATCCGGGACCTTTTCAACATCCGGATGACGTCATGTATGACGTCACTTTCGGTCTGCGTGAATCTGGCGTGACCTGGATATGACAGTATTGAATGCATGTTCTGACTTGTATCTGGGTTTTTTCCATCATGCGGAGGTCACGTGATCAGGAATGCATGTACTGACTTGTATGCCGTCCATTCATCTGAGTCGGGGACTTGGGATCCCTACGGAAGGATTTTGCAAGTCATGGATGGGTGTATGTAAAATGAGGATTTGTATCGAAAATATAAAAAGTGGAACACGGACTTTACTCCTACAATAGAGGAAAACCCCTATCAACCCTATCCCAAAGGGATAATATCGGTCCCTGGGCTTATCGTTACTGTGTTAGATGCATTCTCGGCTGCTCTTGTCCAATCAGAAGTCACCGTTTCTGAAACTTTTATCTTTGCTCGGTGTGACCTAATCGTCGTCGGCCAGGCCTGGATATTGTTCGGGCAGCATGTCCTGAAAGGGTTGTTTGCGCATCCTGATCGCATTTTCCAGGGCCTCAGTGGGTGGTAGCCCCATATCCTCTTCCAAGTGACGCTTGGTCTTCATGATGGACCTGTGCGTGGGGTCGCCTTTCATTTCAAGCGGTAGTAAGGTATACTGTAGATCGCCATGGCTGTTTTTCTGATGCAGGGGCGCATTTGGGTGTACGCCTGTTGTAAGTTATCCTGTCCAGCGTTCTCGATCGCTGCAGCATGAGTATTGATAGCTGCTGTCACAATACGATCCCAGAAGGTAGGTTCTGCCTCACTTTCCTGGTGTGTAGGCTGACTATCTGAGGTCAAGCTGTTCGTATCAGTATAAAGACTCTCAGCAATCTCACTTTCCTGGGATGTAGGCTGACTATCTGAGGTCAAGCTCTCCGTATCAGCAGATAGACTCTCATCAATCTCTGTAACTGCTTCTTGTGCCTCGGAATCTTCAATCTCATGTATATTTTTCTCGTGTCGCATCATATCGTAATGTCTGGTAAACTTGCGTTGGCACTCAGAGCAAGTATAAGCCATATTGACGGTTGAACGTCCACTTTGCGTGTTTTGGCAATACACTTGCTTTTATAGACAGTAACGCCCGTCAACGCTTAGCTTAACGCTTCAACGCCCTGATGAACTAGCTCAGAAGCTCTGATTTTCATGGAATTGCCATCAATACACCGAAAGGCAGTGGCGCCCGTCAACGCCCGTCGTTACGCGTTAACGCCCGTCTCAACGCCCGTCAACAGCCGTCGTTACGCCTTAACGCCCGTCTCAATGCCTTAACGCCCTGTCTTTATGCCTTAACGCCCGTCTCAGCGCCTTAACGAGCGATAAAGGGGTTTTGGAGGACGATTAACCTTTGAACTCTGAGAGCACTTTCGGTCACGTGACCGGAAATGACCTTTGACCACCTGACCAGAAGTGACCTTTGACCCTGCGCTGCTCGGAAGTGACGTCATCGTACGCAGGCGCACACACACACATACCTGGTGCACCCGCACCCTGGTGTACCCTATAGCTTTACGGGTGCACCAGGTATGTGAGTGTGTGCGCGCCTGCGTACGATGACGTCACTTCCGAGCAGCGCAGGTTCAAAGGTCACTTCCGGTCACGTGGTCAAATGTCACTTCTGGTCACGTGACCGAAAGTGCTCTCAGAGTTCAACGGTTAATCGTCTTCCAAAACCCCTGTATCGCTCGTTAAGGCGCTGAGACGGCCGTTAAGGCGTAAAGATGGGGCGTTAAGGCATTGAGACGGGCGTTAAGGCGTAACGACGGATGTTGACGGGCGTTGAGACGGGCGTTAAAGCGTAACGACGGACGTTGACCGGCGTCACTGCATTTCGATGTATTGGTGGCAATTCCATGAAAACCAGGGCTTCTGATCTAGTTCACCAGGGCGTTGAAGCGTTAAGCTAATCGTTGACGGGCGTTACTTTCTATAAAAGCAGGTGTATTGCCAAAACACGCACAGTCGACGTTCAACCGTCAATATGGCTTATACTTACTCTGAGTGCCAACGCACACTCACCAGACGTTACGATATGATGCGACACGAGAAAAATATATACATGGGATTGTACACTCCGAGGCACAAGAAGCCGATACAGAGATTGATGAGATTCCATCTACTGATACGGAGAAATTGACCTCAGATAGTCAGCCTACATCCAAGGAAAGTGAGATTGCTGAGAGTCTATATACTGATACGGAGAGCATGACCTCAGATAGTCAGCCTACATACCAGGAAAGTTAGGCAGAACCTACCTTCTGGGATCGTATTGTGACAGCAGCTATCAATACTCATGCTGCAGCGATCGAGGACGCTGGACAGGATAACTTACAACAGGCGTACACCCAAATGAGCCCCTGCATCAGGAAAACAGCCATGGCGATCTATGAACAGTATACCTTACTACCGCTTGAAATGAAAGGCGACCCCACGCACAGGTCCATCATGAAGACCAAGCGTCACTTGGAAGAGGATATGGGGCCACCACCCACGGAGGCCCTGGAAAATGCGATCAGGATGCGCAAACAACTCTTTCAGGACATGCTGACAGAACAATATCCAGGCCTGGCCGACGACGATTAGGTCACACCGAGCAAAGATGCAAGTTTATGAAACGGTGACTTCTGATTGGACAAGAGCAGCCGAGAATACATCTAACGCAGTAACGGGCAAGAACGAATATGACTGATACAGCGCCAGATGGCGGCCTCTGAGTGGACAAGAGTCTTCTTGAATTGTAAACATACCCAACGCGGCTCCCCCAGCGTGGGTATGATGTACTGGAGGGGAGAATAAACCATATGAAAAAAAACATGTTGTTGTTGTTGTTCTCTCATCTCTCATCCTTGTTGTTGTTGTTTTTCTTTCATCTGTGTATATCATGGCGTCAAGGCGTTATGCTAGGGCGTTAAGGCGTAACAACGGGCGTTAAGGCGTAACGGCGGGAGCTCGGAGCTCGGGGATGGAGTAGTCGGGAGCTTGGAGCACGGGGATGAGGCAGGCGGGAGCTCGGAGCTCGGGGCCCCAAAATTGTTGCTTTCTACACTACTCCTAAATGTAAGATGAGGACCCGGATGTAAAACTGATAACCCACATGGTCCATTTGACCAGGTATGGTCCCTCAATCACTCAACAAACCTCCACGAATCCCCAAAATGCCTGCGTTCTATACTGCGACCAGACTGCGCATGCAATGATGAAAACGGGCGATACATTAGTCCAGTCGGATCCCACTCACTCACTCACAGGAAAGTACCCGGATGTAGGTCAGACAGGTCTAAACATGTTCCCCAGGTTCACGCCCGATTCACGCCTACCGGAAGTGACGTCTTACACCTACGCAACCTAACCCCAGATTCAGAGTAGTAAACTTGCATTCATTGACCTTTGTGCACTTAAAGAGCCTTTGACGCTCATTGACTCCAAGAGGTCAAAGGTCACTGTGAATGAATATCCCATGACTATACTTTGGGATAGGGTTGATAGGAATTTTCCCCTATTGTAGGGGTAGAGTCCGTGTTCCGCATTTTATATTTTTTTTGGAGAAACTTTTACATACACCCACCCTGCACCCAGGCCCCGATCAGTCCGAGGGACCGATATTCGTCCTTTGCGATAGGGTTGATAGGAGTTTCCCCTATTTTAGGGTAAAGTCCGTGTTCCGCTTTTTATATTTTTTCTGGAGAAACTTTTACATACACCCACCCTGCACCCAGGCCCCGATAGGCCCGATATTCGCCCATTGGGATAGAGTTGATAGGGGTTTTCCCCAATTTTAGGGGTAAAGTCCGTGTTCCGCTTTTTATATTTTCGGGACAAATCCTAAATTTGCATACACCCACTCCCCCCACTCTCTCAGCAGGCCCCGATAAGCCAGGGACCGATATTCGCCCTTTGGGACAAGGTTGATAGGGGTTTTCCCCTAGTGTAGGGGTAAAGTCCGTGTTCCGCTTTTTATATTTTCGGGACAAATCGTAAATTTACATACACTCACTCCTCCACTCTCTCAGCCGGCCCCGATGAGCCAGGGACCGATATTTGCCCTTTGGGATAGGGTTGATAGGAGTTTCTCCTATTTTAGGGGTAAAGTCCGTGTTCCGCTTTTTATATTTTCGGGACAAATCCTAAATTTACATACACGCACTCCCCCATTGTCTCAGCAGGCCCCGATGAGCCAGGGTATTCGCCCTTTGGGACAAGGTTGATAGGGCTTTTCCCCTAGTGTAGGGGTAAAGTCCGTGTTCCGCTTTTTATATTTTCGGGACAAATCGTAAATTTACATACACTCACTCCTCCACTCTCTCAGCAGGCCCCGATAAGCCAGGGACCGATATTTGCCCTTTGGGATAGGGTTGATAGGAGTTATCCCCTATTGTAGGGGTAAAGTCCGTGTTCCGCCTTTTATATTTTCGGGACAAATCCTAATTTTACAAACACCCACTCCCCCACTCTCTCAACAGGCCTCGATAAGCCAGGGACACAGCCACATGTGCCACCAGGTGACGCCGCGTCACCTCCCGATAGGGGGCGTTAACTACTTCATTATATAAAACTAATCAGCATGGTCATATCTAGCTATGTGTTGAATTTCATGCATGTTCCCAAAGGTGCACACATATTGTGCTGTCTCACTGGACTCTTCGTCGTCCGCACCACAAGGCATTCAAGCCGACACCCTGTACGCTCCATTTCGACCAAGTATGACCCGCCATGTAGCTCAAACACGCTCCTGCCAATCCCAAAATGATTTAAAAATTCTTTTTCCGCATTTGTGTCGGATGTTCGGCCGCTAGATCGCCCAAACACGCTCCTGTGCATAGATTTATCGTTTCTGTAGAGCTTACTACTCATATAAAATGACGGCCCCTGCGCAACATGATATCCAGTATTGTTCGCATGTGCAGGATCAAAGGTAACTTTCGGTTCCGGTCACGTCACATAGGTGACAGGCGGGAGGTGGGGGGGGGGGGGGGGGGGCGCCATTTTTTAAGTGCAGCGAACAATAAGCCGCAGATTGCCACCATAATGACCATTGGTTATTTTCTTAAATCAACAAAATCGTGCCACTGAATCCCCGGAATATTCATTATTTAATTAAATAGTCCCGATAAATATCACTTTTTATAATCACTAAAATATGCTGGTTGACGTACTTATAAACGCAGGTCGTGGACACTGATCAGTTTAACCATTTTTTAAGTGCAGCGAACAATAAGCCGCAGATTGCCACCATAATGACCATTGGTTATTTTCTTAAATCAACAAAATCGTGCCACTGAATCCCCGGAATATTCATTATTTAATTAAATAGTCCCGATAAATATCACTTTTATATGAGCACAGCTCATATAATCACTAAAATATGCTGGTTGACGTACTTATAAACGCAGGTCGTGGGCACTGATCAGTTTAACCTAACCAATAACAGACTTACCAACTTGTACATAGCGATACTTCTTTACTTCTATTTATATTTCTCTCTGCTCTCTCGTTGTTATTTATTATTTAATTATTTATTTTAATATCTATTGCTGCAAAAAATCTTAAATTAACGAAGAAATGTACCGTGAAATTTAAATGAAACATTGAGTTGATGGGCCACGAAATCCGTATGGGAAGCGGCCCTTAAACTACAATTTCAATCAAAAACTCATCAGTTTGAAAGTATGTCACATTGAAAATGCCAGCTATTGTTATTGTTGTTGTAAGTATGAGGTGATTTCATACGATGTCGTTTTCACAGAAACCGATCAATTGAGGGTATAAATTTTTATGAATGGTGCAAATGCACTTTATTTAAAATTTCTCGTATTTCACACATGAACAATTATTCACTCACAATTTGGATGAAAGGAGATCGATCATTGTTTTCATTTTTTGCTCATTTTTAAGTCACAAGCCGCGTGAAGGCTCTCTCGTCAACTAGGGAAGAAATCTCCGTAGGTCAATAAATTTAAAACGAATACGGAATAGCTTAAGTGCACCCTTGCACAAAATATGACCATTTGTAACTATTCTCTTCGATTTTTATAACTGCTACATCTTCTCTCAGCTACACCAGCTGATAACTGTCCATTCAGTGTCGTCTTTAGCATTAAAATACGCTCTATATACTATTGACCGTTCATTTTTTACTTTAGATTTATATCTACCTGACAGATTTACTCTCGTTTTATTTAATGTAGGATCAGTAGGAGGTAATTGCGGTTTTCTCTGCCCCGACGTGTATGCACCCGTAAGTATTCTAGCTAATAGTCGATTTGAAAGGAATTCATTTTCCGAGTTGACTGCACTCTCCATCCAGCAAAGGTTTTACGGTTGATTCTTACAGTTTAAACTCTCCATTTGCAGTATTGTTTTGCTTGTTGCCAGACTGAACTATGTCCGTTTGAACGGGTAACAGTATTTTTTCGAGTGTACCTTACCAAAAAATGCACGACTTTGTATCACTCCCGGCCTTCCTGTTGCGCATGCGCTGCCCTTCTCTCCTCTCGGCACTCCCGTGAGGCCATTGAACAACTGTTCTGTATCTACATTCAGAACTTTTATTTAAAGACTGTTCTATCTATTTCCATATACTGGTACTGTTTTAACTTAATTGAATGACATGATTTCATTTGAAGGAATAAACTGGAACCAGATCACTACTCCAGGTCGAAAGCCTGGATCCAGGCGTCTCACTCGGTAACTTCCCATGAATGTAACTGCCCATGAATCTTTGCTCCCTGATTTTCGGTACAACACTTCCGATTGCGCATGCGCTGCCATACTTCCCTCTAACTCTACCCTAGGGCGAAAGCATGGGCTCTGGCATCCCGTTACGTGGAATTCCCATGTCTCTATCCTCTCCACTTCTCCGTACAACGTTTCAACCCAGCTTGCATATGCGCAGCCCTGCACTCCTCTCCACTTATACTTAGACGAAAGCCTGGGTCCACGAGTTTCGTGGAAAAAATTCCCATGCTTGTATCTCTAGCACCTCTAGTTCTCGGTAAAGCGTTCCACTTACTGTTGCGCATGCTTTTCCCTACTCCCCCCACCCCGGGGCGAAAGCCTGGGTTCTGGCGTCTCGCGTCAAACTCTCATGTCTCCAGTCCCTCTGCTTCTCGGAACAGCGTTCCACACCCGTTTGCGCATGCGCACTCTAAACCCCTATCCGCTCAAATCTAGGTGAAAGCCTGGGTCCGGGGTCTGTTGGGTTGAATCCCCATGCCTTTAGATCCTCCAGTTCCGAGTGTAGGACATGCGGAGAGAAGGGGTTCACCACTTGCCAACACACTCGACATTGTGCTGGAGATGGGATCGGGAACCGGACCTATATTATATCAGGCTATTTCGATGCTTTAATATTATGTGAATGGCGTGGTCTAGATGAATAACGTACCAGCCTCCGGTGGCAGCACTGCAGGTTCGAATCGCGAAAGTGTCTAGAGGATTCTCCGTCTCTTGATGCATACTAATATGGATAGGTCAATTAACATTGAATTGACTGAAGCGTATTTCAAGGTAGAACTGACCTCTAGGGTCGGAGATCAATTAATCTCCGGAAGTTACCGCACATTAACGGTGATTACCGGATATTACCGTAGATTAAGGCGAAGAGAAAGCATGCTAGTATAACTGTTCATATAGAAACTGCAGTATTAATCTATGGAATTTGAATATGACCTTTGCCGTGTCACTTCGGGTTCCGGTCACGTGACCAGAGGCGACTCTTGACCCTACGCACCATGTTTTCGGTATTGTAGGTATGTCCAATACTGGGATGCGCACAATACCGGGTCACTTCCAATCACAGGAGAGAGGTCACAAGTGCATGTGTTGCGGAACAAACAAACTAAATAACAATTTTAAGATGAAATATTTATTGAAGAGTTGAAATGAAAACGGTTTCAGAAGATATTTGGAGGCGATCGTTTAGAGACGTCACATGTGATATCTTCACAATATATGTTAATACATGTACCTCTGATTTTCTAACCCGCTAAAAAAAATTAATAACGCTGTATTTCGTGAAATTGGCTAAAACTATGGAGAATGCAGATTAATTATGGATGCTGTCGAAAGATGCTGTTGCCAGTTCAAACGGACAAATGTATTATCCAGTCATGTGGGCAGGTTTTCTTTGAATGAAACATTTCGGATATATTCTTGAATTTACACTATAATTAGTAGTTCTCGAAAGAGGAGCCCAGGACATGTGGCGGCATAAACATTTTAGATTACGTATTCGCCCCCTTCATACCCCCTCCCCACCCCGACTTACTTTTACAGCTTTCAGGTTAGGCTGAATAGGGGTATCATTATAGAGATTCAATGACGTATTTCAGTACAGATGCATTTGTAGTCGAATATGTCTATTGTATATACCTTATTACATATTTAGTTAACCGACTAGTATTTCTCAACCGTGTGTATAATATTCTTCTGTGGAATAATTTGTTCTGCTTGTTACAGGTGTGTGGATCGGACGGGAACACATACAGTAATTCATGTCAGCTAAATCAAGCAACCTGCATGTAAGTTACGTAAAAGTGACTCAGTTTCCGTAAGCTGACACTTTGAATCAATTGATTATTGTACATTTTAGTTTATTTGTTATATAGCACCTCTAGAGACCATAGTAGTATTTCAAGCGGCACGGTTCGTTAACAAATCAGATAATTGGATGTCTCCTGCTCTTGTTAATAGCTCGCAATTCAAGGCTACACCTGTCTTAGTTACCGGAAATAATCCATCCCATCCCATAAATCTCCATTGAACAACTATTCTGTATCTACATGCAAAATTTGTATTTATAAACTGTTTTATCTATTTCCATATACTCTCTTAAGTTACTGACAGAAAACCCCACCTTTAGCAGCCGTTTTGTTCACACATAGGATAGAAGGAACTAATTATTTCCCCTATCTCGGACCATGCTAAATGACATGATTACATTAAAAGAAATGAACCGGAATCAGACCAATAATTCCCGGATACTGTGTTAAATCACAATTGGTCAGAGATCACCTATAGTCCGGCAGCCAAATGTGTGATCCTTGTGAGTTTCCACAATAGGTTTTAGTGATTTGGTATATCGACAGACCATGCAGATAACGAAACAGATTTGTCCTTGAACCTAGGGATATAAAACTGACCACACTCTGTATCTTTGGGTAAAGCTCCACACAATGTCAAAATATTCAAGATGGTCATTTCGGTGACATCATAGGGACGTCAGTAGTAGTGTAAGGCTATTTCGAGCCTCATTTTGCCGGGGGAGATAACTCTTTTGTGGAGGTCACGTGGAGGGGGCGCCACCAGGCCAAGAGACCAAAAACTACCTCCAACACAGAAGAGTTCCAATCTAGGGGGAGGTAACTCCGGGTGACTATAGTTCCGGCAAAGGGCCCCTGGGCATGTATTCTTCCGCGGTGATGTGGTCTGGCGGTGAGGCGGTCGCGAGAAAAAGCTTCCGCGGAGAAAAAGTAGTCCCCAGACTTCAAATACGCTGCATGGTCCGATTGGGTCGAGTGAGGTATCAAAGTGAAGCATTCGTGAAGGGGCATCCAGTCATGGGTGGGTGCATGTAAAATTTCTCAGGAAAAAAAGCGGAACACGGACTTTACCCTTAAAATAGGGGAAAACCCTATCAACCCTAGCCAAAAAGGCTAATATCGGTCCCCG
>JAVTVY010054390.1:0-30388 GCA_036873755.1 Hanleya hanleyi | reverse complement strand
ATCCTGCTATTTGAGAATAATAAACAATGCCTTGTAATTATCCTGAGTATACAACACAATGTAGTAATATGCCAAAAGTTCATTTTCTTTCATGCGTAATTATTTCATATTTGGCACTTAACCCCACCTCGTGTTCTAACAGCATCAATATCAGAGACAAAGAATATGCCGATTATCAACTTGGTAAACCTGACCGATAATACGTCCGACAGTTCCTGGAATATCTAGAAAAGGTACCGTAGTGTACTGTGACTGGGAGTAGAGGCTGATGAATTTGAACAGTTCACGAAAGCTGCCCGACATTTGACTCAGCTTCACACCTCGGTATTAAATCAATGTGGATGTTTACCCCTGATAGTAGTACTTATTCTTATTTGGCATGTATAATTCTAGGTTACATGAATCACTAGAGCCTATAGGCTTTGGCATGTAATCTATGACTGGGTCAACTTATCATTTTAATAAAACATTGTTTATAAGTAGATTCGATTATTAATCTATTATTTTTAGGATGAGACTTTCTTGGTGAAGCACAGAAACTAGTGCTGGATGGGTCGACCCCGTGGGGGTTCGAACCTGTGCTCTCGGAATTTGGCACTAAATTGCCAGCAGTAAATGCAAGCGCCCTAAACCACTCGGCCACCTCAGCTCTTGTTTTTGCAGCTGCGTTTAGGCCTATATTGCACGGCAATAGCGTGAAGAACAGATGTATTTAGTCTCAGGGCCCATTAGAATTTACTTATCAAGATTTTCAATTTTTCCCCACGGGTTAGAACAGCAGCATGTCAGTCCTTGGTTCTTCAACCTGAGCCAGTTAGCGCGTCATGGGGCTTTGTTTACATTCCACTCGAAAGTATGTCACTCAGTCACGGGGTCGTGGAGCTGTGTATCAATGAAGGGTGGTCAGTGAAAATTTTGTGACTGATTGATCCGAACTGAAATGTTTGTATGGCATAGCTAATTTCTAAACTACCGCTGTTATGTTAGCAGGGGTCCAATATACAGACATAACAGCCTAAGATTTAAGGCTAATGAAATTTAATACACGACTCCACAGTCTCGCCATATTAGGTAAACCGGGTCATATCCAAAGCGAGGCTCTGGGTCAGTGGAACGTAAACACTGGCGAGAAAGCGTGTGGCCCAGGCTAATAGGCATAAATATACGACTCCACAGTCTCACCATATTAGGTAAATTGGGTCATATCCAGAGCGCGGCTCTGGGTCAGTGGAACGTAAACACTGGCGAGAAAGCATGTGGCCCACGCTGATCAAACATGCCGAAAGGTGCAAATAATGGCTCAAGTAAAGGAAAAGGCAAGGCGGAGAGAGGGTATAATGATGGAATATTATAATGTAAAATACTGCTTGCTGATCAGGTTATCAGTGCACTCATTACATGAATATTTGAAGAAATTTGGTAATTTTGACCAAATATTTCAGGTCATAAATAAAGAGATGCACATCTTCAAACCATATTGAACATGTGTATAAAGTTTCAGAAACATCCAGTAATAACTGTGTGACTAGTTAATTACACAAGAACATACTCTATATATATTGGAATATATGCAGAAAATCGACAAAGTCCAAATCTGGATAAAGAAGGCCTGGTAATTTTGACCAAATATTTCAGGTCATAAATAAGAGATGCACATCTTCAAACCATATTAAACATGTGTACAAAGTTTCAGAAACATCCAGTAATAACTGTGTGACTAGTTAATTACACAAGAACATGCTATATATATTTGAATATATGCCGAAAATCGACAAAGTCCAAATCTGGGTAATTTTGACAAAAATTAATATTTCATGTCTCAAATAGGAGATGCAAATCTTGAAATATGTCTACAAAGTTTCAGAACCTTCTGATAAAAATAGTATGAGTAGTTGATAACACTAGAAACTTGTCTATACATGGGAATAGATCCTGAAAATGGCAAAGTCCTATATTAGTTCAAAACGTCATAAATGTGTCAAAAATTATAATTTCGCCTAGTAAATAGGACATGCACAACTTCAAACCATAGGTAACACATATGTAAAGTTTCATTAAAATAGAAGCAAAATCTAAGGAGGAGTAGCCCGGACAAAATTGTGTGATCCTGAAAATGGCAAAGTCCTATCAAGTTCAAAACGTCATAAATATGTCAAAAATAAACATAGGACATGCACATCTTCAAACCATAGGTAACACATATATAAAGTTTCATTAAAATAGAAGCAAAATCTTAGTAGTCGGGGAAAAAATGTGTCTACAGACAGACGGTCGGACGGACAGACAGACGAACAAGCCTATTCCAGTATACCCCCCTAACTTCGTTGCGGGGGATATAATAAATACTATGCTATCACATTATATAGACTGAGGATTACTTCTTACTGTGTAAAATGAATTCTCTAGGCCCACTAAACTTTAGTACTGGTAATACTAGGAGAAATGGCATATTCGGTTGAATTTCTGTTTCATTTCTCTCAACCTTATGAGAATATAATTTTTGGTTAAATATTTAATTTTTTGTATTGTTATTTTTGGTTTCCAGTTTTACGCTAGGTATTCTCATGGTTATACTGGTAGATTATTGTTGTTGCTTCATGGTGTGATGGAGAGTAGTAGCCTAGCTATATAATGCTTTCACTAATATTAGAGTGTACTGTATATAGTCACAAAATCACTAACACTGTCTTGTTCAGTACCGGTATCTATTTGCGTGAAAAAAATGTATAAATATTTTTATTTTAAATATATTTATATTCTGGTGATTAAATATCGTATCAATTGCAGCCCTCGCTATAAGAGTTTGCCGTAGTAAAGCCGTCCATCCACGGCAAAAAAAATGCCGCAGACGTCTGATTTTCCGATCTGAATAATTATCGTGGGGCCTCTGTTTTTATCAGATGGGCCAGGCCTTATTTTTTGACGCGAACGCTCGTTCAGGTTACGTGAAGGTTGCGCAAACCATATTTTACGCGAACGGTCACCGTTCACGTGGGGCGAATTTCATCTGCTAGCTTACTTTCGGCAGTCGGCAGTGTCTGTCTGCACAAAGTGAAAATAAATAAAAAGTGGCGACAGCGATATTTCCGCGTATACCGTCCACTTTCTCTTTCTCCTTTTGTCGACTGGCAGGCTAATTTACACGGCCGTGGTTGTTTGATAAATCATGAATTCCTTATGGCCTAGTTAAATGTTTGGGTCGGAGTGGTTTCGTTTTCACTGGTCAGACAATTACGCATGCCCAGATGGAAATAGGTCAGCCCGTTCAGCAATGTCAGAAGTCGCATGAAATAGAAAGTGAAGAGGTCTGTCCGAAAGTGAATGGCCAATTAGCGGACCCCCTCTAGGAAGCAACCCCATAAATAGATTGGCACTGAAGCTGCATGCAAAGTGCTACCGGTTAAAAGTTTGTACCTGAACTGTGACGTCTGGGACGTATTTCTTTCACATTATAATTTTTACAGCCTGTTGACCTCAACACGTGCTTCGAACAATTCCACGCAAGCCCCGGGCGATCTCAATCATGAAGTCTGGTGATCACGGGGGGAGACCAGTCGCATGCAAATTACAACATCATCATTCATTCTCGGGTTTTGTATTCGAATGAACCGTTACCTTATTTTTATGTCATTGAAATATTGCCACTGTTTTCACGGATTTAAAATATTCATATGATCAAATAATATGAACTCGTGTTCAGCTTTGTTACAGCTTTCACCCCTGCTGATTTTGCCAAGTGACTCAAGTGAGGTTATCCCGGGCAGTGTGGTTCGTGTCCAAAAACAATGAAAACCGTGGGGGAGATGGGTTGTAGTGAAGTTTCTCCGTAAATCAAATAGCATCTCGTTGGGGTATTTGTTCTCTTGTTAAGAGTAAGATAATCTTTATTCTTTTCACACTAATGTAATATTCTCATGGTTTCCGGATAATAAATATCTTTTTGCTAAAACAATGGGGAAACAGTTAATTGCGTATGCGTGCTCTTCCACCCCTGGAGTCAAAATCAGAATGGGCTTAGCGATAGCGGGTCATGCGCAGTGGCTGGGTACTAAGTCCAGATACGAATGTTTGACACCCAAAAGTCATCCGTACGACAGGGTCAGGATTCAAGTATCTTTATTATCAGTGATTATGGCAAAGCATTTTCTTGGTGTAGATGACAAAGGACCTACCAATATGATATGATCCAAAAATAGTGTGCGGGGGGCACAGGTTGTGAAAGACGCATCTCTGTTTACAAGACAATGCTTCTCTTGAGATTTTTGCTCGAATAAACAACACTCTTTATTCTTCTTACATTAATGAAACATTATTACGCTTTCAGCGGAATAAAAATCTATTTGATTGAACAATGAGATACCAGTTTTAGAATTTTTCCACCCCTTACCTACCCCGGTCTTCATGCTGATTTCACCATTTCAGACTGACCCGATTCTTGTCAACTCGACATACCGTACCGTAAATTAACGGGAAATGGTGCACTCGAACTCGGCACAAAATTAACATGCCTTGCAACAAGGTTTGTCCAGAATATTTTACGGAAACATTACGAACAAGAGAGTGATTAAAAGAATGTATTATAGCGCCTCTATCGAACTAAGACGTCTCCTAGAAGAAGAATAGGTTCGCAGCAGTGATCAAGTCAAATCACTCGAGGACAACCCCGACAACTTCCTGCCTATTTACTCGCGCACTGAGACACTGGGACAAGCAAAACGCTGTAAGATAACACTTTCAGATACAAAAGAGTATTGTAACATATCTATTGTTAAAGTAATAGACTCAAGAAAGAAAACAATATCACGATAAACAGAAAATACAGACAATATCAAGGATGAGCTCAAGAGCTCTTTCTTTAGGATGTGTACGTTGGTCGGACGGCGGAAGGATATCTTTAAACTTAATTCATGCCCCTATAATGTAAATCTATTACCATAGATTACATAAAAATATGGTTGGCAGATAGTAAACATTCTTAAAATATGTTGTTTAATTCAAGATTGACCATATCCAGACATTTCCTGTTTGAAAACTGTGCAGTCTTTTTTGCTGACTCAGCACGACCAATCAGCTGATTCCGAATATTTCAAAACATTTAACACCTATCCAGCCATTTTATCACTTTTCCCGTATTTGGTTGGCAAGTTTTAGGTCAACTTTACCTGGCCTCTTCCCAGAGTTTAAAAGGCTGCTCGTAGAAATAAATTTGTTATACTTTCTCCTGCTTGATTGAAATTGAATTTTATCCCGTTTCCTCGCAAACGGCTTCGTGGTCGTATGGCATTTTTGCCAGGGCACAGCATAAAATTCAGTATTAAACTTGCAGGGACAGGATAACTTACAGTATCCAGCTTAAGTGCAGGTAAATCTAACAGAGTCTCATACAAGCTTTCGTAACTATTTAAAGGAAGGCAAACTGCAGTTTCTAACTTCAACTCTACAGGAATCATAAGAAATCCAAAGCTATCAACCACCAACTATTTTGCAGGACTGCCCCCAGATTCTCTTGGAAAATCAAACACGGACACATGCAAACGCTGGAAAGCATTCGCCTATTGGCAAGTGGCACACTTTACAAGCAGAATCTAATAACAAGAAGCACACTGTCTGAGCAGAAAATATTGACAAGACATGCAAGAGGCACACTGTCTACGCAGAATCTATTAACAAGTGACACACTGTCTACGCAGAATCTATTGACAAGAGGCACACTTCTATGCAGAATCTAAAGGCAAGGGGCAGACTGTCGAATCTATTGACAAGTTGTACACTGTCTATGTAGAATCTATTGACAAGAGGCACAATGTCCAATTGACAAGCAGCACACTATGCAGAATCTATTGACAAGCAGCAAGCTGTCTATGTAGAATCCAATGACAAGTGACACACCTATGCAGAATATATTGACAAATGGCACACTGTCCAAGTAGAATCTATTGACAAGCAGCACCCGGTCTATGCAGAATCTATTGACAAGCGGCACCCTCTATGTAGAATCTATTGACAAGAGGCACACTTTCCATGTAGAATCTATTGAGAAGTGGCACACTGTGTAGAATTTATTGACAAGTGGCACACTATCTATGGAGAATCTATTGACAAGTGGCACTGTCTATGTGGAATCTATTGACAAGATGCAAAATATCTATGTAGAATCTACTGACAAGAGGCACACTGTCTATGCAGAACCAATTGACATGAAGCATACTGTTCATGTAGAATCCATTGACAAGTGGCACACTGTCTATGCAGAATATATTGACAAGAGGCAGAATATCTATGCAGAATCTACTGACAAGAGGCACACTGTCTGCAGAACCAATTGACAAGATGCATACTGTTCATCTAGAATATATTGACACGTGGCACACTGTCTATGCAGAATCTATTGACAAGAGGCAAAATATCTATGCAGAATCTACTGACAATGTAGAATCTATTGATAAGAGGCACACCGTCCATGTAGAATCTATTGACAAGAGGCACACTGTCCATGTAGAATCCATTGATAAGAGGCACATTGTCTATGGACAATCGATTGACAAGAGGCAAAATATATATGCAGAATCTACTGACAAGAGGCACACTGTCTATGCAGAACCAATTGACAAGAGGCATACTGTCCATGTAGAATCTATTGACAAGCGG
The DNA here is from genome assembly GCA_036873755.1 of Hanleya hanleyi. Lineage (NCBI taxonomy): Eukaryota > Metazoa > Mollusca > Polyplacophora > Lepidopleurida > Hanleyidae > Hanleya > Hanleya hanleyi. Next base: position 23,740 of record JAVTVY010054390.1, on the reverse strand, counting down.
CACACTGTCTGTAAAATCTATAGACAGGAGGCACACTGTCTATGCAGAATCTATTGTCACAAGGCACTCTGTTCATGTAGAATTTATTGACAAGCAGCACACTGTCCATGCAGAATCTGCTTACCTGTTGAATTTGTTGGAAAACATCACTGCATGGTCTGCATTCTTGAACCTGACTAAAGCTTTGTTTTGTGACTTCAACAACTGTACGGACTGAAATATCAGAATATTCCATCAAAACTATGTGAACACTCATGTATTCAATGGACAGACCAAATTCTTTCTGAGAAGTCGGAAGTTCGTATTCTCTTTGGCAGAGGTCCAGAATAAAATTGGATTGTATTTCATCTATTTATTTATTCATTCGATTCACTTTGACATGTGTCAGGAATGTCAGACAGGTGAAATACATGTACATGTGACCCTTTATCATTAGGAGGAGATATAAAGATATAAATTTGTCAGTACTAAAATCATAGACCCCAATCAGAAGTTTGGCCAAGAATTGATGTAATCTTGTCTCTGGTTTTAACATTTAACACAGACCTGCAGATGTTCATACCTCATGGTATCAATGTACCTTACTTCTGACAACATTGAAGCAGAAGCAATGCTTAATACCAAGTACTGTTTGGTCTTTTAATGTCCAAGGCAGAAATTTTTTTTACAGGCACTTTTAAAAATCATGCGGCATTGCCCAATAATTAACTTTGTTAGACATTAGAGCAATAATACAATAATTGTGGGCACTCACCTCAACGGGACCAATAGAAGTACACATTTTATTAACTGCCTGTTGATTGGTGGAGGCAGACAGGTTATCAATGGAGACCATGTGAGATGTGGGACGATTAACTACACCCTTTTGAGGGCTTCCTCTGCCTCTGGCCGCATTGTTCACTCCAACCACAATCCTCTGTCAAAAGATTATTTCATATATCATCTGGTCTATTTTTAATTGTCAACAGCCATGGCATGACAGAAAAATAGTTTGAGTAAAACATCTGTATGCAAAATGCTTAGAACAGTTTCGAAAACCAATGGGATGAATTGTATGGCTTATAGTATCCGCAAGAGCTAGTGTATGGTTCGATCTAACGGATCGATACAGTGGCTTCTTTAGTTACCCTGAGGTTCTGTATATAAACAGTTCAAGAGGTTTGAGATCTGGCTTGAATTTAATCGCTGACCAAACTGATGTCAGACTGAAATTGACATCAGGAGTCAAAGCATAAACCGCAGGCTTGGAATAGCTACATGCCAATTCAAAACAACCACAGGGGATGAAATGTATGAGATTGTATTATGGGGGAAATCACTCAAGAACTTATTCAAATCAACAACAAAATTTAGGCAGGTTTTACCTTGATCATGTTGATAGTTATGCTAATATGGCTAATGTGAATCAAGGGGAATAACCAGTGCTATTTTCAATGTGGAGTTGTTTCTTCCATACATGTTATACATAATGTACACATTCTCACTTTATCCATTCATCATGTTTGTAAGTAGCATGGGAGCTCATCAGATTCTGTACTGCTCTATACTTGTGATGTAAACATAAGTATATAATGAAAAGAAAGAGCCCATACTCACTTTGTTAGCATTGGGACCTCCAGGGGTATTAGGGTTTACAGCACCCAGTACAATATTGTTACCAGACACATTTTTTGTCACCACTGTCCTTTGTGCTGTGCCCTGACCAAGTCCCCCTACAGCCTGTATCTGTTCTTGTTGGGCCTCAACATAGGCTGGCTGCTGACCTCTCCCTCTATGTGCTAACTGCCCCCTACCCCTAGGTACCTGACCTCTGCCTCTAGCAGCTTGGCCTTGAACTACCGACCCCTGGGCGTGGGCCAGTTGTCCTTGACCTCGTCCCAGGCCTTGTCCTTGGCCTTGACCCATTTGTGCTGGCTGACCTCTGCCACGCCCCCTGTTCTGTTGAAAGTTCCCAACTGAGCTTGCTTGCCCCTTGAGAAATTGATTCTGTTGTCCAGGAGCGATGACACTACGATTTTCTTGTGCATTTCCGGGAGGACTACCCATATTTGAGTTGCCAAACCCAATGTTTTCCACACCAGGTGAAGGTTGTGGAAGGTTCACCTGACGTTCGTTATTACTACCTCCACTCAACTGCCTCACTGCGCCCCTTCCACGACTCTGCTGACGAGGAAATCCACGTTGCTGTTGATTACTGTTTTGTCTGTTGATTCCTCGTCCTTGGCCATGAGGCGGCTGGTTTGGCATTCCAGAGACCACACTTGGCATGCCTGGCAACCCTGCATGTCCCACATTACCAGTCTGGATGCCACCACTGCCCTGTCTGAGTAATTGCCCACCACGACCATGACCCTGGTTATGACCTCCTCGTGACCCTGGGTGACCTCCACGTGGCCCATGATTATGACCTCCACGTGGCCCTTGATTATGTCCTCCACGAGGTCCTTGCATATGTCCTCCACGTGGTCCTTGATTATGACCACCACGTGGCCCTTGATTATGACCTCCGCGTGGCCCTTGATTATGACCTCCACGTGACCCCGGGTGGGATATCTGTCTGGCCATCTTCACTGGTGGTTGACCTTGCGAACTTAGCACTATAAGCTGACCCTGGTTCGGGCCTTGGCGTTTCACTGCAAACAGCTGGCCCTGTCTTTGATCTTGAACTGCACTTTGATTGGCGCCTTGACTAGGTACCTTTTTAAGCACGAATTTTGTCTTCTGTCCCATTTGTGGTTGCTGGTTCTGTTGTGAAGGGGGATGTTGTGGGAGCGTGGTTGGCTTCTGAGGGGAATCACTCTCTCCTGCACTCTCTATGTCACTCACAGTCATACCTGGAAGGAGGAAAAGAACAGGATTTACAAGACAAATAAAACTGTATCCAGATTCCGAGAAATCTAAGAGGAAAAGATTACCTGGATAATTCAGCTATCAACAACCTCTATCTGTCACAAAGTTGGGCATGTGCATATAATGTAGGGGGTGGGGGGGGGGGGGAATTTGGCTTAGGGAGCGTGTCAAAAATTTTGACGTTTAAACTGAAAGAATGCGTCAAAAAATGAACAGGTACTCGTTCTTTTTCTCCAAGCAAACGAACGTCAGGCAGTCAGAAAATGAACACTACCACGTCAGAAAAAGGAGCGTCAGAAAAAGAACGTTCTTTTTCGAGCGTTCAAATCAGTATGGCTTATTGATAGCCGTCAGAATTCGCTGAAGGGCTCACAGTACAGCTATGGTATAGACTCTTATTAGAACAAAAAAACACTCCAAAAAGGCAGCACTTTTGAGACTTCACTGTATTTATTTTGCATGAGCTTTCGTGTTTTGTTTTTTTTTGAAGAAAACGAGAAATATTTAAAACTTCAACAAAGAAATATCGCAATACTGATTTTGTTTTATTAAAAGTCCGATGTGACCAAATATCGTAAAGAATTATACAATAATCGGGTGAATTTTGTGAACAAGTGAGTGAATTAAATTAATAAAATGTTCGTATTTTGAAGAAATGTGATTGACGAATAAAGACTTCCTTATGATGGAAAAGTTGCTGAATTAAGCCCCTTAAATTTATCATCTTTTGAATTAGTATAAGAGACTAATAAAGACTTTGTTATGATAGAAAGCCACACATGAGGCAGATTCTCAAATAAACTAGGCCACTAACTCCCATTTCCGTCTGTCATTGACAGACCATGACATTAGCAACACCTATAAATTCAAAAATATCATAAACAATGTGCCCAGTATTTTACTATTCAAAACATAGCAACGAATTGCATAAGATGAAAATAAACGGGTGCCCCTATGAATTATTTGTACAGTTTTTAATTTGGCGAGACAAAACGCAAATGACATTAGCAACATTTGTGTTGCTAATGTCATTTTTGCCTCAAAATCTATTTTGTATAATTACAAGAAATTTCTTGTTAGACAAGCAATTGCATATGCTCAGTGGAATTAGGCCAATCATAATATGTATCTGTACCAATGTCCGTGTAGGACATCACCCATGCTGTGATACAGGGCCTTTTCAAAATTTTGCTAATGTCATGTCTGTCAAGGGAGTTTGACAGAAATGACATTAGCAACATTTTTCAAACACCCATAGTATCCATGTATTTGTATTTAATACACTGGCAATGGTACATATATCTTAATAAGGTCAGGCTAGTGCCATTGTAAATCTTTTATTGAATAATTTAATTGACATTTGATTTGTGGTGAATATTTAAAAAAAAGTTTGACAGACAAATGACATTAGAACAAATGACATTAGCAACATTTACATTTCTGTCTCTCTATTATAATGCAGATAGGAAATGTACAGGGTAAAACTGTTTATATTCACATATGCTTACATTACACAACCTGGTTGGCTTAGCAAACATTACATGTCACAGACTTCTTTTTTTTCACTTTTAAAGTTGCTAATGTCATTTTTCGGTTGGACAGACAATTTGACAGACAAGTGGACTACTTTATAATGGAATCCGCCATTATTATTTTAAGTAACAAATTTGACAGATCTTCAATGTTAATATATTTGTTCATCGTATATGCTAAACTCCTCGCTGTCCCTCATTGACCTGCCCGACCTGCACTGTATATTGATGTGTGCGAGGCACTTAGAGGCCCTGGAAGGGGGCAGAGTTCAAACTTTGTCGGGTGACGTTCCCGGGGATATCAAGTTGTAACGTGTGTGCTAGTGAATTGCATCCGATTTCTTCACAGCAACTGAATTCTCCGTATGGGAAAAGCAAGATGCATTCGCAATTTCCCTGGCAGGCCGTATTATTGACACAACAGCATTTGAAACCTCTGTTTAACATTATTGTTTCAATTTATTACACACCTTGCTATTCGTTATATTTTCAGGTGAAGCAGACAATAATCAACCGACCATTATTTGACGTCTAAAATGAGCCATCACGAAAAGCCTTCCCTTATATGTGTTGTAATTTTGGACAGATGTACATATAACGTTGATTTTATTATCGTATTTTGATCAATAAAGCTCTGAAGAATCACATGATCGATATAAGAAATCTGGACTACATTTCTCAAGCATTAGGCCTCTGTTAATTAATCTTTAGCTTCTCATGACCCGCCCGCATGTTTTTTTGTCGTAACAATAATTACGCATTGTTTTAATTATTTGGCATTTTTTGCTGCCAAAAAAAATGTGCAGAAAAAGGCAACGGTCGAAATAACGCATGCCTACCTGCCGCCGGCAACTGAATTTTTCCGGCGACAGGTTGCAAAAAAATCTGCCTGTCGCATGCGGCAAGTAGGATTTCGTCCAACAAAAACGATAAAATGCGACCAGTTTTCGTAAATACCTTTTTGAAGACTAGATATATGTGAAGGAATGGACAATCCAAGAAATAATCCATTGAAAATTTATTTCAAGCCGATCTTTGGCCATTGCTGTTGGTGTTCTCTGTCAACATTTCCCGCGACAAGTTACTTCCGGTTGCGCGTCGTCTTGCGCGGTAGTCCGGTGCATGCAAAAGTCGGACTTGTTGCATGCAAAAGTCGGACCTGTTACGAAACGGAATTGGACTGGGTTTTTTCAGTTCGTTTCGATGGTAAATAATATTGTTGCCTTCTTTTCTTGGATTTCTGTTCACAAGCTGACGTTTTTCTATGTAGACATTTCAGTTAATTGATAATTCCAACGGGACTCTGGTGGTTGATTCTAATTTATTGGAAGCAGCAATTTTACAAGGGGAGACTATTGATAAATATAACTAAATTTTGTTGGGATACTGGTCAACTCCTCTCAAATTTTCCTTCTTTAAAAAGGGTGTTACTTGAATATAAATTCTATGATATAATGTCACAGGTGCCATTTAAATTTCACATGATTTAGTCAACAACAAAGCTTTTTGCAGTTCTAATTGCAGAAATTAGGGAAATAGTTGTCTTTGACAAGTTGATATAAACTTTCCATTGGTGCTCGAAGTTTACCACATACATAACTTCTTTTTTATTGCAATGTCTTACTGCAGCCAAATAATTAATAATTAATAATTACAGCATTCAGCATCATCATAATTTCCTCCCAAGGTCATGAGAAGCTAAAGATTAATTAACAGAGGCCTTATTTGTTTGTGCATTAAAACATGAAGATCACAAACATATCTAATAGCATGTATGAGAAAGATGCCGTGTTTTTATTATTATCATCATTAAAGTCCACTTTATATGAAACAAACTTGAAATGATTGATGTGTTCACATTGCACGACGTAATAGTATAACCCCTCAGAGCCCCTCAATTTCCAACTGAAACGCCAAGCCTTGACAGGCTCTCCTTTGATATTTAAATTGTCAATGGCTACATTGTTTTGAGTCCTGACTCCCCTCATCAATGTAACAATCTGTGTTCACATTTACCTGGAGGTGTGGGATATCTTTGCAAATGAAGTGTTTAGTTTATTTTTAGCATGTCCAGCTGTGAAGTTCCTGTGCAGCATATTTACCTCCATCGATCAGACGGAGGTCTAGGAGCGCAACGTGAAATCTCCCGCCAAATAAATGTCATATGGGGAACCCACGACTCATAGTATTTCCAATAGGGATCGTCATGGTTCCCGACGAAATCTTGAATCTTTTCTTTGGACACAATTGAAATAACGGGGTTCCCCATTGAAATGCATTGCAGTGGGCCTTGCTTCTGTAGTCGGGTTCCACCTCAATCTCGAAACCGAAACTAGACGGTCCTGTCCTCGCAAAATGGTACATCTTCAGAAAATATATGACCTAGGCCTATCCCAAAGTTCACAAGATCATTATTGTTTAGCATCATCAGATAAACAAGAATAGTACGATCAGACAACATGCAGGCGAAAATACTGTATAATTGACGTATTTCGTTGTTTTCCGCGTTTCAATGGTTGATCTTCAATGCAGAATCTAGGTCAACTAAATTTATAATGTCTGCTGCTTCAAACGAGTAGGCCTACAAGTACGTTCAGTTTTATTTTTTTAACAACAAAACTTGCATAATGTTAGCAACAAAAGTACATATCATCGGGCGTATGAACAGTACTATGTATTGAATGAAGAACAGAAATGCTGCAAATGCCCTGACCTGGTCATGTACATGTCACGCTAAGAACCTTGGAATAGGTCATAAATTTCCCGAAGATGTACCGTCTTGCGGCACCAGTCCATTCACACTCATTCATCTCCTCGTGGGTTCGTCCGTTTGTGTGAATCGTGTACCTGTCATTCACTTTGTTACTACAGTCTGATAAAACTGGTGTTGATAATTGTAATCTTTATTGGTAATGATCAATGACACAAAATATCTCCTCCAAGCAGCACGCAAATTGCGTGTTTTATGGTTTCCAGGCGCAACGTTTTGAAGGGGGATAACTCCGCTCAATACTTCTAGCGAACTTGTACAAAAGTTGTCTCCCTTGGTATTTTTTTTTCTAGCTTTGTTGTCTTATCAGTTCTAATATTTTTTTTAACTTGTTCAAACGATATAAAGATGAACAATTATTCTGAAATTAATTTGAGGGATTCTCCAATCCAATCAAGATTTTGCAGAACTAGAACACTTTTCAGCCATTTCATTTAATTTTTTTGGGGTCTTTTTTTTGTCTTCGTTTTTTTTTTGTCTGTTTTTTTTTCATTCTGGCTTTAGTGAGTCTGTATGACAAAAAAGAGCAATAAACCTGATTCTTTTAATTTCTGTTTCGTAGAATGAAAGAAAACGTGAATTTATTTTCAAATAAAAAAGTTCATCATTCTGTGCTTTGGATCTATACTTGTTTTTTGTTTTGTTTTTTTGTTTTTGTTTTTTTTTTACAAAATTATCTCCCTTGACCAGGTGAGGACTTGAATGTGTCTGAAATGATTTAGCTTCTAGAAACAAAGACTTCATTTCCTGAGTAGAGGTAAAAATCGAACATATTTTGATTATTTAGTCAAATTTCAATTCCACTTCTGGTATATGTACATGTATAAAATACATACAGAATGAACTGCATACAGAATAAAACAAAGAACAGGTATATGTATCTCATTACATTCTTAACCAAAGATCAATACCTGGGTGATATTACAACAATACCATGGTGTTATATATTGCTATGATTGGCTTAACTTTAGCTGCTGATATTTCTAATTTGAGCGTAATGGGCAATCATACTAAATTTATTTTCATAATTTCATTTATTTTCACAATAAGCAACATAATCGAGATTAGCAAGTGAAGTTTTACAACATAATATAATACGCATCATGGATCTCCTTCAGTTTAGTGTAGACATATATACCCTTGGATATCTGTTACCCTGATTCAGTCATAATATTGTCTGTATTATATTGATGTCGACAAGGAATATACATAATTATTTGATAGTATTATTAATTGTATGTTGTTTATGATTAGCATGAACTTTTATTCGCTGGAATCCAGCCATTTGTTCCATATGGGCAATATTCTCATCAGCCATCACCATTCAATATGAATGTGATACATGTACAAGTCCATGGTAATTGATACATTATGGTGAAGGTGACCTGTAACACCAGTATACAAAATTATTCCGAGCTTATTGAATCAGCACATGATGCTGAGACAGATCAGAACGGAATGTCGGTAAAATCATATGTGTTTTGTAGAGGATTCTGTCAATGAGGATGCTGTACTGTACACATACAAAATATGAAGTGTTGATGTGTAGGGCCTATAGCATAAAATCACAAGCAAGTTGGTAAAACTAGGCACACAGGGTCTCATTTCTGACGCTAACGTGTTGATTTGGGTGGGGGTGTCCTCTCATGGGGAGGTGTGGGTGGGAAGGGGCCTAATGTCTCCAGCAGTATTCCAGGTTTTCCATCAATATACTCTATTCCATACCCCAATATTTCAAGCACGTGAAATCGAAGAAATATTATTTGCGGGGAATGTGGCTTCCACATCCCTAGCTGGACATGCTAGTGGGGAACCCTCAATCTCACGTTAATTACCATTGGTGAAGTTAACGTCAACAAATGCAAAATTGAGCTTGGCATCCGGCCCTATGCTATTCAGTGATGTACTATTCCCCTACTGATCCTGTTGCCTCGACGGAGGTCTTTGCGCTCATTCAGCGCTTGTTGTTTTAATAGTCTTGCCACGCTTCACAGCTTGTCCTTCAGAGAAAACTACACGAAATGGAAGAATCCAAAGTCAGGATAGGGGTGTGCAGGATGGAAAGGTTACCAGCAGAGGGAATTACACTGTAGTACTCCGTTAAATCAAGATAGGAGGATCCAATACTATAGGCTACAGAGGGAATCTGATCTGCATGAAATTTTGAGTGAAACCGGAGAGTCCACGTACATGACGTAAGATAAAGGGACCGTAGAGACAAACAACATTATGTGTTTAAATTTTTAGCTGTGTGTGCTTTTTTGAAGATGACATCAATCTTTATTTTCAAGGTTTTTCAGAACAAATAAACATGATCTTCTCTTCCTTTGGCCCAGCTCCTGTTATCATATACGTGAGAATCTTTTGGGTTGGGTGATGCCCATTCTCGCGAGCCAGTGTATCATTCGTTAGGTTACAAACCCTCTGCGATGATTTAGGCATTACCTGGACTTGTGCAGATTGGTGATGCCTTGTAAACGATGTCACGTGCAGCATGCAAGTTTCACCCAGACTAGAAATGACACTTATTCATATGCAAATGAGATCGTCTGTAACAACATGCCTGGGGAATACTTTGCCCCTTCTGAAGCCCAGATTCAGCTCTGTTTGGGGATGCACCATTCACCAGCAAGAGGCAATTGAAGGGGGTTTCTAAATTACGTTGCAGTATTACGGGTTTGTGTGTTAATTACTGTGTGGCCCCTGTTCGTCCCATATATAATTTTCACAACACCCTCATTCAAACTTGTTCTATCTTGGCTTTGAAGGCTTTTAACGGAAGAAAAGGAATGGAATATCCTACGTAGCATTGTGATAGTTTCCCCGAGGTCAAATTGTTGAATTGAAGGGTCTGGAGTTTTACAGAATGCACTGAATACATGTATACAAACAATGCAAAGCACATGTCAACTTACAATAAATTCTATAACAGAGGAAGGCCGCGCTGCGGGAAAGTAGATTTGACCCGGCGCATTTTATAATAGTAACATCGGGATGACAGGTTTCTGTATGTTGTTCATTTCTGCTCGCGAAAATGAACATGCGAAAACGAAACGAACGTGCAAAAATGAACGTCAAGAGTGCATTCAAAAATGAATGTTCTAGTGTTCATTTTCTGACGCTGCTCTGTAAAATGAACGACCTGACGCATGTGGAAATGAACGACCCCCTGTTCAAAAATGAACACGTTCGCGTCAAAACTTTTGACACGCTCCCTTAATGTCACACTTAAGGTTGTTTCATTCATATGGTGACAATCAGTTTGGTTGGTGGAGGAAGCCGGAGTACCCGGAGAGAACCACCGCCAGTCAGCAAGTAACTGACAATTTTTCACACAAGCACCAGCTGGGCTCGAACCCGTGCTGGTTCAGTGGTGTGAGGCTACCGGTCACCAGCGAAGCGCCTTAGACCACTCGGCCACCGTGGGCCTATAACTTTCACATTATGTAGACGTGTGGAACTGAAATACCAGGGTCCTTCTGTTCATGTGTGATAGCTGGGAACAAGAGAGCAGATATATTTAGAGCTGGACAACCAATATACAATGTACTGTTGACTCGATTCTTCTAAATGCCTCAAATAGATAAATTACCAGATAAAGAAGTAACCAAAATCTGGAAGTTCCAGTATCTTATTGAATCGATTACTCCAGCACAAGAGCCCCCTCTATCGACTCCCAATAAAACTATTTTTCAGGCCAGTACCTTTCTCCGCAAGTTTTTTCTCTAGCTCTTGACGCCGTTGTTGTGCTTGCTGTAAGCGCCTTTGTTCCTTCCGTTTGATAATCTGTTCTCGAAGACGTTTCTGCTGCTCTATCTTCTCTTTTAAAAGCTTTGTCTCTTCATCCATTGGCTCCTGCAAATGTAAAGAACAAATACAATATGCCATGAATGTATGGGTATGCCAGCTGAGCCAAAAGGCTAAATATATGATGACCTGAATTTGTACAACTCCACTAATTTGAAAGTCACACCTCATTTAAGATGCTTCGAAACAGACCTTCTGCAGCACCAGTTTACTGCAATCCACTTTGTTCTAATCCAAATGTAATGGTTTACAATTGCTTTGTCACAAATCTTGTAATCTGATTTTCTGGAATGAGCTGAATTCAGTTTTACTGCAGTTATGTGATGCCATCTGACATGCATCATGTCAATGTCTAAAGGGTGAGTGAGTGAGTGAATATGATTTAACGTCGCTTTCAACTATATTTCAGTCATATCAAGACGTTGGGTCCTATTCCTTTTCACACCTGGGAACCACACGGGTGGGATCCTATTCCTTTTCACACCTGGAAACCCCACAGGTGCCTCAGTTAGTCGCCTCTTACGACAAGCTCTCTGAGGAGCTGAGACATATTCTTACCATGACCTGCGGTGTGCACAACGACATCCCAGGTCAATCCCCGGAAGCCCCACGGGGCCAATGTCCAAAGGTCAGTATTCAGGTACCAATACCCAGTGTCATAGAAGGCATTCACCCATTTACACAATATTCACTATCCCATGCAGCATGGGATAGTTCTCAGAGAAATTATGAAATGCCCTTGTCTTTATTATTTACAAACATATCTGGAAAATCATGCATGGTGTCCGACATTTTAGACTTCCTAAAATCTTACTGAGGTTTGACAGTGAAGTGAGTGATTTAACGTCATTTTCAACAATTTTTCGGTCATATAACGGTGGTGCCTACATGTGGCAGGACAGGAGATGGTCCTCAGTTCCATTATCCTGGACACTGATCAGCCTAGCCAGTAAAGTACGTTTGACAGTAGATGTAACTGTCCATGCTATTTAATAACTCACCAGTTCCACCTTGGGGACCGGCTTTGGTTGAGGTTTCTCTTGCTGTTGTGGGGCTTTCTTCTTCACTACTTGTGGTGGTGGCCGCAGTCGTCCTTGTGGTGGTCCTTCTTTTTGTTGTTGTGGTGGCGGTCGTAATCGTTCTTGTGGTGGTGGTGGTTGTTGTGGTGGTGGTGGTCGTAATCGTTCTTGTGGGGGTTGTTGTTGTTGTGGTTGTTCATGAACATTCCTACTGCCCTGCATTTTAGCTTGTTTCGGGGGAGAAGCGAATTCCTGCATATCACCCGACATGCGTTTCTGTGGGACCGCGTTTACAAGGGTGATGTTGTTTGTCTGACTCGGTGGCTGAGAACTCGGGCCCTGGCGACCCCTTCTCTGGAACTGCTGCTGTGCAGACTGTCCTCGTGGAAATCTGAAATAGCCAATCATAATTTCCTATGACAAACCCAAAATAACCACTCTTGAGTTTAATAGTCCTGTTAGACAAGAAAACGTCAAACATGATTGATTATCAAAGTATATTCCTAAAAATCTAAAGTTAGAACAGATTAAGTGTTCGGCTTTTAAAAGAAAATCTCCAAACAATGATTAACCCTTTGCTACTTGATTGAAGCTTGATTGAAACCACGCTAAATATATATCTTTTCAGAATTAGCTCATACTTTACTTAACCTGTCCTTAAAAAGTACCTTAAATGAAACCGGTCCAGGTGAAAAAATAAACTAAACCACAAAACTTTGATTTCAGCAAATTTAAATTATGTCTATGTCGCAGTAGAATCATAGCATCATGCTAAAATATCCGTGCATCATCCTTGTGCGTTTTAATCCGACATACAAATCTGAGAAACTCTTTATTTCCATGGTAAATCCAACAATCGGCTCGATAAAGCTTTCTAGGGAGCACTTTTCTTTCGCTAAATTCACTGGTAGCAGAAGACAGTCAATCTAGGTCAAGCCGGTCAGTCATTGCTATTGTCTCACGGCGTTCAATTAATCAGCATCGCAATATTAACCGAGTCCAGGCGAGCACAGGTGGCCTCATTTTCGGCTTGATAATTCAAAAATGATCATATTTCTATCCAATCAAATCCTTCTTTATATTTGGTTATTTGTTAAATCTATCATCATAGGTCGAAAGTACGGGAAATGACGTTGAAAATGGAACCAGGACCTCTTACATTCTACCAAGGCTAATGGGATTACGATGGCGTTGAAAATGGTCAAAACTATTGCTGATTTTCTCAATTCCCATCAAAAGGAAGGTACATCTCCAATAAAATAAACTTATACGTTTTTGGTATTATTCAGACTATTTCCTTGTTGAACGATGTGGACTATTGACGAGTTGTTACTCGACAAACATTTAACCGTGCGAGGGGATACATTTTTATGTGGTGGTCAATCACGGCCAGTTTCAGCCGTTATGGGTATATACGGCTTCTTGGCCGGTATGAGTAGCAAAGGGATAAGGGCTGTTCCATTTAAAAAGGTATGGGAGGGGCGGGAGGCAGCTTTGAATGATACCCCACCACCCGTAGAAATTTTATTGATCTTCCCAAAGTTGTAACATGGATTGAAGGGAATTTCCTCCCATGACGCATAGAATAATATATTGATTGCCTTCCTCCCCTCCCATACCTTTTTAAATGGAACAGCCCTACCTGAGGAATGCTCTTATAATCAAATTTATGCTGTGAGATTTCAGATGTTTAAATAGGATGCTAGCTCATACTGTCAATACTATATTTGGTCAGTCATGATTGTTGGTAGATTCACACAAATGCAGTCGTGTGGAGTCAAAGCACACATATATGTGAAGGTTTAAGAGGTTTTTTTTCTGTTTGTGTTTCCTTTACCTAATGCCTCCTCTGCTTTGTGTCTGTCCCCTTTGAAACTGGTTCCTGGGCTGGATTTGGTTAAATTGCCTGGGCTGAGACGTTTGTTGAGGTATGGCAGGGCGCTGCTGTGATGGCTGGCCTGGGCGATTGTGAGGGGTCGGTAACACACCAAAGCGGATACCAGTATCCTGATGCGGAGAGAATACAAAGTGTTACACATGTTTATTCTGGAGTCCATATTATATAGCTCGTACATTTAAGTAGTTCTTGTTTTGTAAAGTATGCTCGCATGAACATTGTTCAGTATGGATTCATTGTCTATTAAACAAAAACTAATCATGTATAAATTCGTACATGTAAATGTTAAATATCAGTTATAAAACATTTCCTCTGTAAAGATATTGGGGGGAGAGGGGGTTTGGTTCAATGTCACACTCAAGTTTGTTTCACTCATATGGTGACAGTCAGTTTGGATGGTGGAGGAAGCCGGAGAACCCGGAGAGAACCACCGCCGGCCAGCAAGTAACTGACAATTTTTCACACATGCACCAGCTGGGCTCGAAAATGTGCCAGTTCAGTGGTGTGAGGCTAGCGACCACCAGCGAAACACCACTCGGCCACCGAGGGCCCCGTAAAGGTATTGATACTGTGAGGAGGATGATCTCCAAACCACCATGTCTGAGCAAATTGTCGTCAGTACATGCATTCTAAACTACATGTAAAACCACTTGTCATATCACAAGCTGCTCAGTATCATTTACTGCTGGTGATTTTATGCAAAAAGTCATTCTATCAACACAAGTTTGAGCTTTACTAAGTCAATATTATTCCTAAAAAACAGATATTTTAAAATAATTATTTTTCAAGCAGTACTGGTCAAACTTCAAGCAGATGTTGACTGGCGATGAAATTCCACCTGGGTATTCACGGACTGATGTGCTGCTGTACTACTGAGGCTTACTGGAGAATGCTGGTGTTGGGGTGACGGGAATCTGTTCGGTCCTGCGAAAGGCTGACCATGGCTCGGGGATCGTTGTATCGAATGCTGATGGGGTAGACTCTGGGGACGCCCTTGTGGGTAGGTCTGACCAGTTCCTGGCATGGCCCCGAAGAATTGCTGTTGTGGACCTGGGATTTGCTGGCCAAAGTTCTGGTTGATGGGTGCAGCTAAGAGCCCTCGGGGACCAGCGTGGTGACCAGGCATACCATGTGGCAGGCTGCCCAATAACGGGCGTGGTGGAGTACTGGCATGCATGGGGAGAGGCTGATGGCCGCCCATACCATGAGGCGGATGGCCACCCATACCATGAGGTGGTTGGCTACCAAACGGACCTGGAAGTAAAGGAGCAATGCTTCAAATCTATATGCCGTCTAATGCTGTAATATCAGCAGGCCTTCAGTGTTGAATTAATTCATGTGTAATTATGTTTATGTAGACTTTTTAACTGGCCTATGTTCATGTATACTATGATTGTTGCTAATGCTAATGCTGTTATATGGAATAGGTCCTAGGACTATGGGCACGGAAATTCTTTAATGAATGATGGCCAAATATTGAATGACGGACTTGACACTTGCATTTTACCAGGATTGCATATTGAGCAACACAAACTTATGAAGTTGGTTCTCAGGCACTTTTGTTTTTTCAAAACCACTTGGGCGAGTGGCCCAATTTTATTTTATTTTCATTTTATTAATTTTTCTCATTTCATTTTATTTTATTTTATTTTTTCTTTTCTTTTTTGATTTCTTTTTTTTACATTTCCTCTGCATGTAAGAGTTTCATAAATACAGATACCAGAAATTTTATTTGCAGGCAGAGAAATTCATAACGTTTTTATTATGTTTTCATCTTCATTTGTTTGTGGACCTCCTGTACGCTCTCTGGCTAATATGACTCAGGGGAGGTAACCAGTCAAATAATCATGAAATAAACTATTACCTCCCTTGATTGGTTCATTTGAGGTGCGCGTCCCCCCTCGTATGCCTTGAACTGATCCGAACCAACAGGAGGGAATCCAATCCACTCATTTTATAACATGGATTTCGATACCCCTGATTAGGCTAAAATTTTATAATATTTGCATTCATAAGTTTGGATATCCAACGGTCTTTATATTCAGAAATAACAGACAAAACGTTCTCCATAGATACGTAACTGGAACATATAACTCGGCTGTAAATTGAGCATCACAAGGTCACATTTTACCATAGAGTTATTTTGATTGAGGCCATCGAGGGATATTTTACACAGGCTATTCAACTATGCAAGTGCCCGAATGTGACCAAAAATGCCGTGACCATGACAACAACAGTGAGAATGTATTTGTTCACAAAAAAACAAAACATTTAAAATGCCAAAAGTCGACACTTCGCAGTTTCCTGCTTTTCAGCAGATGATAGCTTTCAGTACTTTCACCGTCATTGCTGTAAAATATACACATTTTTTCCCCCCCCCCCATTTTTTTGCTCTAAAATTTACAAATGAAAAGTTTTGATGCACACGGGTTATGTACCACGCAAGTGGGCCCTTAGAACCAACTTTACAACTTTGTATGGCCTTGTTATTCATTATCTCCACTAAATATTTATTAAAGAACATGATAGTATAGCTTTGTGTAATAAAGTAGATTTTCTGTTGCAGTGAAGACAGGGTTCACACAAAGTTTGATTTTCATTTCTCCGAATGCATTTTCTTTGGTATAAAACATGTTTACATGTTAACACTAGTTGATTCTTACCATAATGTTGTGGAGGGGGTTGATGTAGGAGGTAACCAGCCTGTGGCTGACTGATAGGGGTCTGTAGGAGGGACGGGGGGCCATGAGAGGGGTATGGAGCTGGATGACTTGACTCAACGGGGTACGGGGGACCTACGCCAGAATAAAAGAACAAATCAAGTTGATATGTTTTCATGGTTATTGACAGCAGCCAGAGTCTGGACAGACCCTGGATGATAGATTCATGTTTGAAGACTAGTGAACATTCAATCATTGATATATTTAATTCTAATATGTTGATTTAATCCATACAGAAATTTAATTTTCAGAAAATCATACAGTCCAACTGTAACAAAAGAAGAAACAAATGGTCAGACATTACACTTGAAGGATACACCACACATAAACATGATAAACTGAAATCTGGTGAACCAAATGGTTTCAAAAAATAAATAGCTTGAACATTAATTCCCACATGAGCAATGTGACTAATGTAACAGGACCTACGAAGTAGGGTAGGCATTAGGACTCCGACACGAACTGAACTCTTGGAAATCCTTCCTCCTCCCAAGTTGAAATCCTGCCTATATTAAGATGGGCACAGCCCAAGTCAGAATCTCCAGTGATTTTCATCAAAAATCACCAGAAATTTCCATCAAAAGTCGGTCAGCTCGGAACTTGCTGGTAACAGTCCCCTACTGCACCTTCATGCCAAAAATCAAGGTTCTAATGTCAATGGTTCTCCTTATTTTGCCGACAAAAGGATTTGGATGGACTAACTGACTGACTCACTCACTCACTCACTCACTCATTACCGGACAATTTTCAAATGAGAGTCTACTTCGTAGGAATACAAGTGTCATTGTATTTCTGTCCAGCTATCCCAAGGCCATCCAGTGACCATCTGGCAGAGATACATGATAATTAATCAATCACTGCAACCATGTTATAGCAGAAGTGTTTCTATATTTCTTGAAGATGAATAGGGCTACCTGAATAGGGTTGTGAGGGATGAGGTGGGTAGTTAGGTCTTGCTGCTAGAGGCGATGGACCAGGCTCAGTATACACTGGGGGAGCACTCTGAAATCATGTCAAATATATCTTGTAAATGACTGCATTCACGAGTAAGATTTATGGTCTTTTATAGAAGCAGATAATTCAATGAGACCATGATTGTAATTCATTCTTGGTCTAGTTTTATATTCTAACCAATGAATACAAATTGTTGATATAAACATGTAAAATAATGACACAGTATTGGTAATCCGAGGAATAATGCTGTAATGATCTTTACTTCTACCAATCTTAGGCAACTAAGATGGCATGATTACAGAAGTTCCGTCTAACAGGTTAGCTATGATAACCCATCTTCATTTTATCCAGCCAATTTCTACGTTCCCACTTCGAACCTGCCTTGATTTATCTGACACCCTTCAGTGTTCAAAATCTGAGGTGTAAGTTTCACCTCGAACGAGAGATGAACCAATCAGCACGTACACGTCGATTGTGAGTAGAGTGTCATCATCCTCTATTATCGGCAACATTCCTCTTAATATGGTACCCACTATATAGGTCAGCCAATCAATAATGCTCTTGTACGACCCATTTTGAATTTCAAATGTTTTCGTGGTCAGTGACGTCTCGTGTCTATTTATAAGTTCTTCGAACATGGAAGGGGGCCAGATATATCAAGGGAAGTTTGAAGTGGGAACGTAGAAATTTGCTTGATAAAATGAAGATGTGATAACCATGTACAAGCTGATTGTCAAATAATGTCAGAGATCTTGGTTTGACATCCATTGGCCTTGAAAATTGACAGGTGAGGTGCTGAGGTCTCAGTACAAGACTAATCTCACTATTCTCATCGTGCCAGGACAGATTAATCCTTCGATTTTCAATGTTGATTATATCCGGCCAATGTTTAATGTCAAGTTCACCCATTTCTGTTTTTGTTTTACAAAGGGGTTTTTGTAAGTTGTTTCAATTAACCAACTAGCCTCCCGAAAGGAAAAAAAAGATTTTATTCGGAAACTCATTGAGCTTGTACAGGGCGCAGGATTTTTATAGCTTCGATGTGATACTATTTCTGTGAAGATCCCATCATATTTCACTGAGACAGTATTAATATGGGATTAAAGATTACAGTGACAACTTATTCCTTCAAAGCCATGAGAATAGACAACATTCCATTGTGAATATTTCATATGCACTACAGATTGAAATAGCTGCTCAAAAAAAGAAAACAGTCACATACCTGTGGGGGACTGGAATATGATGGGGGCTGTGTAGACACAGAATAAGGTGACTGAGATCCTGGGGGAGGAAAGCTTGGAGGGCTGGTCATCTGGGGGGCCTGAGGCTGCACCGAGTGACCCTGCTGATGGCTCCATGTGGTCGACGTCTCTTGAGTGGGTGCAGGTCCACGGAAATGTGGATTGATCAGTATTTTTCTGGTCTGGGCTTGTCCTGGTATAGGACTGGCGATAGAGCCAGCTATGTCCAGCTGAGAGCTGTGTGGTGGCCGAGATCCATTATGCTGTCCTTCGTTCCCCCCAGGTCCTTGATGATCAGGATGGGATGGATGATCAAAGCACTCCATAGAATGGACCAATTCATGTGGAGGTCGAGGAGGCTGGAGATCGGAAGATCCATAATGACCGTAATGAGGTGGCAGGTTGCTGTAGTGATGTGGGGGAGGCCCTCCCTGATGTGGAGGAGGCTGGTTACGATACGGTCCTCTCTGACCACCCCCAGGGAACCTTTGTTGAAAATGAGGCGGCCGAACCATGCCCCGTCCATGCTGGAAGCCTCCACGCTGATTCCTTTTCCTTCCATCTTTAGTCAAGAACTGGTCGATTGTTGCTTGTTGCTCTTCACTAATTTCTACAGAAGAAAGAAATGTATTCAATCAACCTGCATCATTTAGACTTAACGTTGATCTTTTATTTCTCGGGTCCAGAAAAAGTGAGAAGACAACCCTGTTCTCAGAGATTAACATTCATCACAATATTATGTTACATCGGATAGTCTGTTACCCACAACGGCACAGAAGGTACTGCAAGGATGTGTGAACCGTAAATGACAAAGAACAACAACAACATAACGTCATCAACTTCCAGCATCATGTCTGATTTGTACTCTCAGTTGAAATTTCCATCAGGAAGAAAATAGCCGTGGAAAAAAGATTATTTGTCAAATAGATTTGTGGAGTCAGACCACAAAAAGAGCCATTTAACCTAATGGTAGACAAGATATTTAGACCCGTGCACCACCCAAGTTGCATTCACCAAACATCACACCCTGCATACCAAACGGCTGCTCCAACTTCCGCCGGAGGGTCAACTTCGGCCGGAGGGAAGATCGTGCAAAATGGTAGGACAACTTGTTGGTTTTTACGTTGATATGTCAGAACCATACCCTATCAACAATATCAAATTGTCTCAATCGTTAGATGGTACGTTTATTTAACTAGCTGACGTGTTTTTGAGAACGGGATAATTCTAAATAGACAATTACATCCATTAGAAGCCGAATCTAGAAACCTTTCTTAGAAAAACTACATCAAATATGCATTTTATCTAATTAATCAAGAATATACCTACGATCGTTATGTAAAACGAGGTTGCCTTTTAATGGCAAGATGATATTTATATGTGAAAAGGAAGAATTTTGATGAGTTTAAGACGCATGAATATGACCTGTGTGGAAGTGGTGATACAACATACGGCGGAGTGAGATCTGACTACCGCCGGAGTCAGTAATAATATGATACAATTACCGCCGGAGTACCACTGTCTCTTCTTGGCCGAGCTAAATGAATGTACCGTCCTCACTCAATACTGAATCCATCGAACGAATGAAAAAGATACTATTTTAAAGCGAAATCCACTGAGTTAAACACACCATTTACACTGTGAAAAATATTGTGTTGTTTTAACACAATTTTGTGCTAAAATGGCTACAACACAAAATGTTTTGTGTTGAAATCAACATGGTTTTGTGTTTAACTTAATATATCAACACAAAATTGTGTTGAGTTCAATACAAATTAGTGTTCATTCTTGCACAATTTGTGTTATTTTCAACACAATTTTGGTGCTAAAATGGCTTCAACACAATTTCTTTTCGCAGTGTATGGTCTGAGATCTAAATCTGGCTTGAACCACAATCTTTAGGCCCAATAAAAGGACGTTCCTCACCCTAAGAAATCATCATCAGAATTTCACCAAATTTTGCACGGATGTACCTTGGAAATATACAAATTCATTTCAAGAAAAAAATTACTAAGTCATCGAACTCACTTTCAAGCTCATGACGTACCTATGGGGTGTTTTTGTCTAATTTGTAAAAAAAAATGATGAAATTTAAATTGTACGATTTTGCTCCAAAAATTGTCACACACCACCGAATATCAATGTGCGCTGCTCATGTTCACGTGGTCTCTGTCTTTCAGACTGGACCATTTCCATCTGAATTCAATGATAATTTGCTCATGGAATTGTCTGACTGTTAAAGCCTATAGCTAATTATTCCCATCCAATAATGGGGTCACCAAACTCGTTTGACTTCTAACATCGTTTGACGCAGATTTCCTCTAAAAGTGGCCGGAAATCAATTGACGTTGCTATGGCGTGTGCTGTTATCAGCGTGATCGAAGGGAGACTACCTAATGCAACGTCATTTGGCATTCGCGCTATAAATACTTGCGCGACGTTGTGCGCATCAGCAAAGGTGGGGAAGGTCTTTAAACTAAATCCACGGAGTTAAACACACAACTCCTCGTCATTTATGGTCTGAGGCCTAAATCTCGCTTGAATCACAATAGTTGGGCCCTATCATCGCCTGGATCCGTTCTAAACATAAGGCCTACCAAAGAAAGCCAGTCATAAATCAATGAGACTAAACTCGCACACGCTATACGCTGACCATATGTTGACCTCAGGCCGCTGTCCAGCATATTCACTTCCGTCCAATCAGACACAACCGTAAGTGTTCAGCCGACCGTGACTCCGCCAAAAAGCTGAATTTCGCTCTCTTTCAAAAGTGTTTTGACGTAAATTCTCATATTTATTCACCAATACAATTACATGAATTTTTCAGGTAAACATTTGTCTTTCTGGTGAGGGGTAAATAAATGTTTCATTGGTAATGCAAGAGGGTGAAATCAATCGGTTTTTGTAGGCCTATGCTGTCGGTCAAGGCATTCTCCCATTCTTTTAACATGGAGAAGGGATTCACACAACTACTTCGGTTAAATCGAATTTAGATCCGCCAAATAAAATCATAAATTACATTAATTTGTAGCATAGGGAAGGTGATATATTGCAGAAACTTTGTAGGGGTAAATACGTTTGGGGGAACCTATATTTATTCAGATATAGCAGTTTATAATCGGACCTCCCATCTCGAACAATGCTAAATTTGGACCGGTTGGAGAGCCGTACGTGAGCCGGAATGTCAGTGCGTGTGCACGCCACGCCCGCGTTTGGGTTTCTTGCACATGCCGTGGTTATTTTCAGTCATTATGTTACTATTGTATTGTCACATTGTTCGCATCACTGCTTTGATCTTCATCATAGTGTAACACTAACCTAGTGAGTTGCCACCTAGCTTTATTACCTTATTTTTCCATAAATCGTGTAGTTTAAACAACTCAATAAACTCAGAAATTTTTATCTATTACGGTACTTCTTGTTCAGAAACGCTTAATGGTGCTTTAAGGATAGCTGTCCCTTTAGAGGCAGTTTTTGCACCCCATGACCATTTGTCGTCGGTATCAATAAATATACAACATAACCATAATAAACTATATATTTTATGAAAGTATACATCGTAGGGATTCCAACTATATGATTTGTATAACTGACGCTGTTACTGTGTAGAAAATATTTCAATTTTAACAAATTAAAATGAAAACAGTAGCGTCCATTTTTCAATTGAAATTTCATGAAAACTGTTGGTCTTGTTTCAACTTTGATGGTATACCTTAGTAGGAGACAATTCGAACTAGTAAACTTTATCTCATTTTTTTTAATTTTTGCCTGGTTTTGTTTTTATAACTATTTTACTAAAATAAATTGAAAAAAATGTACTTTTTTACGGTCGTTTGTCTTAAAAGTTGGATAATTATAAAACGAAGCCGACCTTAGTGAGATAAGGTTTTCTAGATCACCTTATAAGTAACAAGCATGCCAAATTTCATTTTCGAGAAATAAACTTTTGAATTTCGGATTTTGTACAAAAATGAAAGGCTAGAAATCGGGCAAAATGTGTCCAGCTATACAACTGATGAATTAATCCCTATTTTTTGCTTGAATTCTATTGTCAAATACATTTTAAATCTGTCTAATGAGACCTACTCGAATTCCTGTTTATTCTGGATAACTATTTTTTTTCATCAAGTCGGTTTAAAGTCCAATTTAAACTTTAAAAACCTGCTAAAATTTGTTCACACCTGTGTGGATTACTTCATGGCGGGTGTCTGAGTGAAGTGTCACTGTCATAACTAGAAACAAAAATAAGGATGTTTGCATGGTTTTGATCAGAAGGGGGTACATTAATGTAAATAAGTAGGACTAATAGATAATTAGCTTACCATAATACTGCGGAAATGAGTTTTGGAAAGGGAAATTTAAGACAAAAAAAATAGTAGCCAAGCCCAAGCTAAGGCAATCTGTTTAATTGTTCCAGGGCCTCGGAAACTAAATTTTCAATCCTAATATTAAAGCACTTCTATTTATAATTTTTATCTCATTTTTTCACCAAATGTTAGAGAAAGTAGTGAATATTTGAATGAAGTAATGAAAAAGTGACAAATTTTGACCCTCTAAGGGGATAGCTATCCTTAAATAAATGCTCTCAAAAGTGTTTGAGGGTTATCCGATACCTAGACTGTATCTGACGGATACACAATCGCAACATTCTCACGGCGTCAGATTGTATACCTCATACTGTCAGAAATATCGCTGTTTCATCGACAGTTTAGGGGGGTGACAAACTGCTGATGAGAACACCTAGGCCAATACACGAGTTGGCACGATGGAGCGTAAATGTCGAGGATAAAATTAGTGATGATCATGGCTATTTCTGCATGGTTAACATATAATAAAGTGGCCTGATCGTGTACATACACAAACGCATAGAGATTAGATCCTCCGGCGGTAATCAGATCTTCGAGACATGCTCCTCCGGCGGTATTTGTATCATATACGAACATGCATGAG
>JAVTVY010054389.1:0-28449 GCA_036873755.1 Hanleya hanleyi | reverse complement strand
ACTTCTTCGTCGATCAGGCACTAGGGCAGCTGGACTTCTCACACTTCTCACTTGATCACTGGATAAACAGTTACACAATGTTGACATGATATTACCCCATTGGACACAAAATGTTGCCAACATTTGATACAGTCTTACGACATTATGTAACTATTATAAATTCATTGGACTGATTAGAATTTCAGGCAAAATTGAGGGGTGACTGAATGTTAATAGATGTTTTGAATTATTATAGGATTATAACATGCATAGGAATTTTTTTGGAATAGGAGATTAATGCATATTAGTTTGCAAGGACCTTAGAGTTCAACAAGCCACAAAGCGTATTGCAAGTATTTTTGTGGACAACGCGGCTGATAATTACTGGTATCCATATGTATATAGCTGTTGACCTATGCAGATATAGTGACAGTTTAATTAATTCTTTTTTTGGAAATACATAGGAAATTATATAGCCTGTAAGGGCCTTAGATTGCACTCATCCACAACTGGTATGGAAAAACGACATGCTAAATGTAATAAGTGATTGGAAATTGCAAAATACCGCCAAGTGGTAACAGTAAATTATATCGATTCGATTTCGATTCGATTTATTTCTATACATGGAACATACAGAAATATTAAAAGGTTCATATTAAAAACTACAGGACAAGACAAATGCATATACATACACATACATATAGATACATACATGTGCACACAGATAGAACATGGTACCTTAACAAGGCTATTTGGTCAAACCCAGTGTGAGTAAATACAATTTACCCATATAATCAGTCATGTGGCAGGGATGCAATTTCGTTCCTTTGCTCTCTCGTTAAGCAGTTCATAGAAAAATTGCCCTATTATTGGCGAAAGATGCATTGGTGGGTTAATAAGAAAATAAAATTTTTCCAGATCCGTCAACTTAGGGAAATATTGGCAAATGCTACTTATGTTGTTATAAAATATATCTCTTAGTTTTTCGCCGCTAGGACATTTGCACAGGAAATGGAATTCATCTTCTACTGTTTTGTCGGTTGTTATACATCCCTTGCACAATCTTTTATCTCTGTCTATATTTCTGTATCTACCCGTTTCTATTTCAAGCCTGTGTGCACAAATTCTGAGTTTTGTTAGGGCCTGTCTGAAATTTCTGTTTTTAATGAATTGTAAGTAGTTTGCAATGCAGTAATTTTGTTCTATGTGCTTATAGTGGAGAAGTTTCTCCGACTCTTTCAACTTAAGTTGATAGTATTGTATATATTTTGTAGTTAGTTTATCTTTTACATTTGATGAGATTCTTTTGCGTTTTAAAGAGGAGTGCGGAAGCTCCTCTAACAATATCAATGACATATTAAAACAGACAACAGACAGCAAAATTCTTTCACGCAATGAATAAATGAACGGAGAATGAACAATGAAGCATAGCCCAGTTTTCGACACAGCTTCGATTTCAAAACATAAAGCGAAAGCAACGGGGACGAGATATCTGTGTGTAACGTATTCAGTTCAAACAATTGTTTGTCCATATTACTTACCAGAAAACAGATGTAACGGGACGAGTAATGTTCATTGTTAAGCTGCCAACAACACCACACGTTCTCTCTCCGCCTCACACTGCAATCCAGTAGGTGGCGCTTCATAAAACGAAGGACGATAACCGATGACCAGTTGAACCATAGTCCAGTTAAACGTTGAACCAAAAAGTGGTTCTTTGGACGACCACCGCGGGAAAAACAATAACGAGGGCGGGAAATACGTTGAACCGAAAAACAGTTGAACGTATACTCGGTCGAGAATAATTTTGACCCACACAACAGTAATACGTCTTTCATTTTTGATAACTTCTATGATTGTTTCTGACTGTTGATAGGCTATTTTATGAGCGAAAATAGTAATATGCCATCAAAATAAGTGCATAACAGCGAAGTTTCCCAAATCGACACGCGTTATTAACGACTTGGACATTCAGTTTTAAGCATAACCACATGGTTTATTTGGAAAAGTCTGCAGAATTTAACTTAATATTAATAAGAAAATTACTCCCTGTTCTCAGACATTCATATCCCATTGTTTCGGTCATGTTGGTGTCGTTTTACCATGCACGGAGTTTCATGTGGTTGAACGTATAACCAGTTATAGGTTGAACGTAGAACCAATAATAGGTTCAACGTTTACGCCCAAGCTAGTATCATGTGGTTATACGTAGAACCAGTTATAGGTTGAAAGAAGAACCAATAACAGGTTCAACGTTTACCTCCATGCAAGTATCAATATATGCTTGAATTCGAACTGAAAACGTTCAACCAGATTCCGGGTAAACGTTTACTGTCATTAAAAATTGGTTCAACGTTGAACTGATAACAGGTTGAACATTTACTCCCTGAAATTGGCCGTTTTTACAGTGTAATGAATATAAAGCACGCAATCCTTTACGACTTAATTGCTCTGTATTTTGCCTGAAATGGCCTGTACGTGAACAGATTATTCCTAAATATTGGTATTGATCGACTTGACCAATTTCAGAGTCGACCAAGCACCATTTTATAGGTCGTTTGAATTGAGGACCTTTTTTAAACACAATAACTTTGGATTTGTCGAGGTTGACAACAATATTACTTTTACAATAAATGTTTAGATTGTCAAGAGCATTTTGTAGCCCATTTGGAGACTCCGACAACAAAAGCAGATCATCTGCAAACAGTAGATGAGACAACAGATGACCATTTAGGTCAATAGGACAGCAATGGTCATTGAAGTTTGACTTAATGTCACCAATAAAAATATTAAACAGTGTAGGAGAGAGGGAACAGCCCTGTTTAACTCCTAAGTAACTGTGGAAGCTTGAGGAAATCTCATCACTAATTTCGATGTTATACACGGCACACATCACTATATAAGGACTTAATCAGATTAAATATCTTACCCTTTATGCCAGTGTCTAATAACTTTTTAAAAAAAGATTGCCTATCAATAGAGTCGAATGCTTTACGAAAATCTACAAAGCATGCATACAAAGACTTTTTATTGGAATTATACTTGTCAGTGATAGTTCGAAGTGTAAATAAATGGTCTGACGTACGATGGCCTTGTCTGAAGCCAGCTTGATTGCAGCTTAACAAGTTGGAATCTTCCATGTAATTAGTAAGACGTTTGTTAATGATTTTCGCAAAAAGCTTCCCAAGAGCATTACCTAGGGCTATGCCCCTACAGTTGTTGGGAACAGAACGGTCACCCTTTTAACGTAAGTAACTGTTTTGTCACGTAAGTAAGATATGCATACATTCACTGTGAGTACAGTGGCCCATTACAGGTCATAAATTGTATTGCCTGATGGGCCTTCAAACATGCTATGAAGATACAATAACATCTATACAATATTGTGAAGGTGGATAATATAATGCATGTGAAACATTTAGCAAGAATCTTCAGATAAACTTGAAATTGAAGTCCAGTATCAAAAACATTCTTGACAAACTGGAAAAAATCTGAACATTGTATTTCCAGTTTTGTCAGATTTCCAAGGTACACAGTAAGACAGTCCATCTCATCAAACTTGTCAAGAAGAAACCCATCAGTGTTGAACACTTACAAAGCATGTGTAAGATGAATGATGAATTCATGTACTGCAAATTACTGAAAAAACATCTTTGGTATCTAGCCCTGGAGTCCTAAATGCTTAGAAAAAGTTGAATAAAGATTATTGTAACAGTAACTTGAAAACATTCAAACAAATGTCCGCCATATCTACAGGAATCAGTTGAATCCTAAATACAAAGATGAAAAGTTGTACGAAAAGTGTGGATAGTTAAAAGTCAGCGAACTGGAAACGTCCACGGTTATCCACAGGCTCTGGCGCAGACATCTTTCTGAGAATATTTTCTCGTGAATAGAAAATCCTATCCGCAGACTCGGGCCACTTCCATACATGTGTAACTGCAGGAACCATGACATTGACTTCCGTGCCATCTCCTTTTGTAGCTGTGACCTCTCCAGGAAACGCTTCACCATCATATGTTACCAACACCCAGTCTCCCACCTGTGTTGTAACATGTGGACTTAACGGAATGACAGTGTCAGAAAGGTCCGAACATGGATCAGGGTTCATCTGTAGTGTAAGGCTCTCCTGCTCGGGTGGAGTTGTCATCATCATGGTGATGATGGGGGGTTCATTCTCAAATTGAAGCTGGTCATTCCACATATCGATTTTGTTGCCTAATTGGTCAGCCTTAGAAACATGCACTCTGCTAATTCCTGGGACACCTGGTGTCTGGCTCCATGGATTGTGGAGGGAAATCATCTCATCAATTTCTGTCTTGCCAACAAAAATGGTCTTCACATTTGGAAGAAGAGCTGAAGCAGTTGTGGCAAAATCTTCCGGAGACTGGACAATGACTGCATCTGGTCCTTTACTCTCTACCTTCTCACGGACTCGAGCTTTTGCTGATCCACCAGTGCCATCCACAACACCGTTTCCATGCGACGTGGCAAAATATTTCCAGGTGACTGGTTTAGCTAGTTCCTTTGACAGCCACTCTATGAAACTGAATGTGATGAATTTATTCTTAAATTCACCCGATGGACCATCAGAATAGATGATGAGCTCTTCCTCAGTTGACACTGGAATCTCCTTCATAAGTTTTGCAATGAATGTAAATACACTGTCCTTCCCCTTGTCACTACTGTCAGTGACAATCAGGTAAGATTTGCACTGGGCATCTTTGTCGTACGTCCACAGCGCAGATTGAATTTCATCTTGATATTCATAGCTATAAGCCAGGGCAAAATCTACTTGCAGAACAGTGCAATGAGAGTTTGCTTTGTCCCTGTCGAATGCGGCTGACCTTATTCTTTCTATACGTACATGTCCTTGGTAATCAGGAATAGCCTGAAGTATTAACTCCTTCAGCTCCTCAACACATCCATACTGAGTTACCTTAACAATCCTCTCATTCACATCTTTCACCCATTCTTGCTAAGTGACTTCATCTGCCGTATTCAAATCAGGAAACTTTAGCTTCTTTCCATCCCGACATAATACACATTCACCTTTCCAATATGGTGAATTCAGATCGTCGGAACAAAGGACATTTGAGCAAAACTCTGTATCAACAATAATTCGCATGCCAAGGCATTTCGGGTGGAAGTTTTCATGTTTCCTGCATCTACCCTGATCCAGTGGTTGATCTTTTAGAAGGAGAACATTCCTGGAGCACAAGCTAGTGAACTTGGTAAAAACAACTTCTATACTGTGTTTTGAAGCTTGAAATATGCAAAGGCTTCGCGAAGGTACATAGTGAGATAACATTTCCTGACTTTGGACTTTTCCACACCGTCATCTCATCTCTCATGCCAGGGGCTGTGTAAACTATATCCTCTCGGTAATAAAATTCTTCAATATGAGTTTTATCCTCCTCTGAAACCCAGTTAGGATACACTTTCCGACAAGATTACTTTTCATTTTGTCCAGCAGTTGAATCCTATGTCTACTAGCCAAACCAGTGATAACAGCCCTACGTTTGCCTCGTGAATTTGGCAAGATTCCTAGACATCCTTTGTACAGCCTTCCCCAGAGCCTGTGGTGACGTGAATCCACCCACCGAAGGTATAGCCTCCCTGCGCCTTTCTCGAGATCTGCGCATTTTCTCTTCTGAACTCCGCACTCTGCTGTTCAGTCATCTCCCTAGATTTCTTCTTCTGTAATTCAGAAAGTCTTCTACTTTCCTGGATTCTGTAGTCTGGATTTGTTTCTAACTTCTTGGATCTCATCTTTCTCATTCTCTCCGCAGAAGTTGTTTTATGTGAATTAGGCATCTTGAAAGTACCTACATGAACATACATAATGAAGTAATTTACCTGCTGATATACATGCAGCAGTGAAACTCTTTCTAAAAGAGAGAAAAAAGAATATGGTATCTACATTTACATTATCCACAGTCAAGGTTCATGTAAATATATCTAAAATTTTCACTGATCTAGTAAAAGAGCTACTTAATATACTGTTCTAACAGATTCTAATAAATTTAAGATAACCAATATTCGATTCAGATTTAAACCCGTCACACAGATATATGGTTGATTACATAACATAGTGTAAACTTTTTGGTCGTCAAGATGTTGATATTATTGTTCTAACCCGGGCTTTTGTGCCGGTAAGATGATAGCCTGGCTTGGTTAGGGCGACCGGGCAACTTTACATGTACCCAGATCTAGCTTGCGAGTTCGCTGCTGGGTATTACAGCAGTCTGAAAGAAGTTCATAGCCCTGTATCTTTTGCCTCAAGAAATTCCATCAAGAAAGTCGTCATCAAGTTGTTACGAAGTTGAAGATTTTATTCCAGACTTCTGACATCAAAGGTGGTACAGACGATGGCCAAATGACAAACAACGACACGAAGCTTGCTAACATTGTACACCTTCCTCTTACCAGATCTTAGATGCTGAATGTGAGCCACTGGACCATTAAGACGCACAATCTCATACTGAGGGTCACAGTGCGATGTGAGCTTGATACGCTCATCAGCGTGCACGACTACAGAATCACCAACTTGGAACCGCCCAGCATTGGCTCTCAGGTTGATTTGCCAGCGGTGATATTCACGAGACCTGGCCGTAACTGCCTTTGCACGGTGCAAGACATTACCCAAGACAGTAAGGCGATCGTCTAAATCCTGAGACGCATCAACAGGAAGGGATAAAGGAAGACGAGCCCTACGACCATAGGTCAAGAAAAAGGGTGTGTAACCAGTTGACATATGGACGGTATTCCGGTACGCCATTAGCGCTGCTGGCAACTCAAGCGCCCACCGGCGAGACTGATTATTAACAAGCTTCTGTATGATACCTTTCAAAGTTTGATTAAATCTTTCAGTTTTGCCATTGGTCTGAGGGTGATAGGGAGTGGTCCTACGATGGTCTATGCCTACAGCTTTGAATTTGCATGTGCATTGAACTCCTTGCCAAGGTCAGTCACGACAACTTCAGGAATGCCATGTCGCGGACAATATTCATCAAAGAACTTTTCCTCCACATTCTCAGCAGTTTTGCGTGGGATGGGATAGGCCTCAGCCCATGCAGTATAATGATCAACAATACACCAAACATGCGAGAAATGTCAAAAGTTCATATAAGGCATCATTATGGCACATATAACATGATCGTTCAAGAGAGAGAGAGAGAAAGTTAAGGGTTAAACCTCGCGTTCAATACATGCCTACAAACCTGTCTTGAGGATTCAGTCCAGAATGTTCCAAGAAATTTATCAGAGCACAATGTCTTAGAGTTCGTAAGGCATGACCCAGTCCTGTAAATTACACACTGTTCATCACACGCACTATGTCAATCAGTGGGAACTTCACAACGTCAGACAGAAAGTTCAGGCAGAGAATATACCACAACACAGTTATTTTTTTCAATCACTACGGCCATTTACAAGGCTCTGTTAAATGAAACGAATCAAACTATACCTGTAGATATTGTTCCACGGCATGGACTGGTTCCAGAGGTTTCTGGCACACGCTGTTACGTCACCAAGGAAGAGGAAAAACATGTCGATGCTATATGAAGGAACAGTGCTTGGGTCGAAATTTTATCACTGAGATGGACATCACTCACGGCAGTTGTTGACGTCACTGTAACTCCAGAGGAGACGGAAGAAGACGAGATCCGTCAAGATTTCCGAGTCATGAAGGAAATAGCCCGCCGCACAAGAAGAAAGACGGAGAAGGAAGATGACGACTATTGCACCATTCTGGAGTACTATCCAAAAAATTATAACAAGATAATTAAGGACCATGGGCTCCCCGCACCGACCGCAGAAGAAAGAAGGAAGAGGGAAGACGGTGGGTCCAGGAACGGAGGGCAACATGATCCAGCATCAAGACCGGTCGCCAAGGGACGTCAGCAGCTCGTCTTCTGGCTGTCGTCCCACGGTCTTGTAGTTGTATCCAAAAGACAATTGTCTTTATCCTGGCAAGCTCGCCATTGTGAAATTTGAGAAGACGCGGAGACAACGAAAATGTCTGCTGAATATTAAGCCGATTTATTGTAGATTCAGTCCACCTAAACTAGGAACGACCGGCACTATTTGGTAGGCAGACTAGGGTAACCACATCAACATCCAGACTATTCTGTAGTCAGTCATTTTTCCGAAACTGGAGTTAGCACACTATTATTGGAAGCATGAGCTTCTATGATACAAGATGGGACTACCATCAGGGAGACGTGGTGTTACAATCTGCCTGTAATATGCCGTTCATTCCGTTTTATACAATGCTATACATTTACAATGTCAGTTTAACCCGACAAGGATGTACTTAGCTTCGGTACTAATATGACAGATAGATCACAGAACCGTCACATTGAATAAACCATTCGTCAAACTTACATAAACGGTTTATACGTTCACAATTGATTCTCACAAATAAATGTGGTTAAAAACATTCCCCCATACTTTTAACATTCCAAACAGGATACTGAAATGTCAAACAAATCACAACATTTACCGGGGTATTACGACGTTATAAAACCATACAGGCAGGCATCATATATGACATCAAGACTATCATGCAATATTTCATATTATCATAAGATGCTTATATCTGAATAACTTGTAGAAAACCAATTATCATAAGATGCTGATATCTTACAATAGGTTAAGACAGGTAAAGCCTACATAACATATGTTTTATTATAGTACATACATCTGGGTACTGGATAGTTACATGTCCACAAGATCAATCCCTTCAAGAGCAGAGGAATGTTGTTCTCATCACTGCACATATAATATTCATGTAGATGCATAATCTTTATCCATCATGATAAAATCCTTAAATATTATAATAAAGTAATATCTCACCAAAATGACTACCCTTTGATTTTCTGCTTTTCACCGAGTGTGCCTTTCACAGATGTGAACAGCACGAAAGTCAAACTGCAAGTGATGTAACTTGCTCACTTGCATCTTTATCATGATCTCATGTTTACACTTGTGACAGCAATCTTGAACACTTATGACCTACATCTTGGTCACCAGTGACGATGCAGCTTGCAGCACTGCTGCAGGTAGGTGCAGCTGCATGGATAAATTCAACCATATAAATGCACAATAAATATTAGATACAAATAGGTCTCTAGTTTGATGCCTAAAAATATTACACATCCAGAGCGAATCATCATCGCAACTTCTCAATGTGTGGTTTGTTACTTACGGGACACCACCCACCGATATCTAATTGAGTCAATACCAGATATAAAAAAACAAAGGTTGCAAAAGTGTGCCTATCATGTACTTCCAGATGCCATACAAATAATATAAATGAAAAAAAGTATAGATTCTCCCTGCCAAATCAGACGATTTTTCATCGAAAGACAAAAGACGGAAAAACACCTAATTCTCTGCGTTACTTACGTGACAGAGAAGAAAAGAATGTCTGTGAAATGAACATTGAATGAAATGTAACATAGTATGTTTCAAATAGTAGTTGTAGTACTAATACCTCATACTTAACAGCTTGTAGCCTTTTTACTTTTTTTCTGCCTGGCTGGCCAAACTTCAAAAAAGGAACGAAACTGTTACTTACGTGACGTGAAATGGGCCACGTGCAGAATTTTACATTTAGGTAGCAAAATACTTGACAGTGATCCGAGTATAAAGTAAGTGGAGATACATGTCAAATATAAAATGGTTCTGACACAGCGCCCAGTACTCCGCCCATTGTATGTGTGACACGTAAATTTTCCAAAAGCATCACCTGGGGCTCTGCCATTAAGAATTAATAACTTGTGACTAGATAGGGTTTCAATCAAGTTTCGCCCATATGTATTAACAGATTTGTCGAGGTTTTTGCGGGGCATCTGTATACAACTGAATGACCCATTGGGTAAAGTAGGTATATGGATAGCTCCATTAGTGGATATAAACTCTGGTATTTCACCCGTTTGGGCATTAAAATCACTACCTGACATAATATGTCCCTTATTACTGTACTGACAGATGAGGGCATCCAACTTTTCAAAGGAATCTAACCCTGCATTATGTTCCAGTAAGGAGTGTTATTAGGCCTGAAGTATACAATACCAATAAAGAGGTCCTTTTCAAGATTAAGTGAAGATTTAGATATCTTGACCCATACCATGAGATCAGAATTAACAAGCGCTAGATGAGCGCAAAGACCTCCGTCGGGGCAATAGAGATGGGGAATACATCACTGAATAACGTAGGGCCGGATGCCAAGCTCAAGTCTGCATTTGTTGGACTTTAAAATCACTAATCTAATTACAAGTCATTTTCGTAGCTACCCACAGCAAAATATTGAGTTTTTTTAAATGTAAAAATTTAGTTGGGGGCTAATGTCAACAATTGAAGTCCCACGTGTATTCTGCTTTTTTTTTTCTTCCCAGACAGACAATATTCTCTCTCGCTGCTATTGAAAACCAATCCTTCATGGTTTCATCGTAGAAGATGGGAATGATGATAAATAAGGGGCATTCAAGTATTCTGTACGCATCAAGGGGGAAGGGTGGTAAAAGTTATTTTCCTATGTACTCCGGTTAAATTTTGAATACAGGGGGTGGGGAAGGGGATAAAAAAATCAGATTTTTTTGTGTGTAAGTAATACTTGCATGCTCCCTAATCAATGTGGCTGAAGAACTTAGTTGCGACTTTGCCATATGGACATCTTCTCAAGCTCCCCCAATAAAATGAAACTGAAACACAATGTATTTGGGTTGTTTTTTCAGTTCAATTTAATTATCATCGAGGATTCAATGTGAGTAGACGGACACACCAAGTTTTGTTTTAATTGTATTGCTTTTATTATTATAGAATACGAAAATCAACTTTTTTAAACGAATACATAAGAAAAAATTATATGTAGAATATACAGAGTGAATCTTTCTAATAAGAATATTTTCTTCTGTTTTGTGATATATTCACAGAACACCACAATCAGTCGCTGAAGCGCGCACCTATTAAGTATGATGCTCCTAATGCAACTTGTCAGCTGTTACACCGATGAAATGAGGTTTGGCCAATTTCTTCAAGAAAGTTCGTCTGACAATTTAATAATATATTACGTGACATTGGGATAAATGTCTAGTGAAATATTTTCTTTTCCACCCAAGCGCATTATCAAGAATTAACTATGTAACAAACACGTCTTGTTGTTGTTGTTGTTGTTGTTGTTACGAAAATGATCCTGTGAAATCATCAAATCAAGCGACCTTATTTCGTAGCTGACTACAAGCTAACTTGACGAGTTCTTGCCCTTTATTGTTTATCATTGGGTCGAAACTTCGTTGGGGAAATTCTGTAAAATTGTACCGACAGCACGCCGTGATGAAAGTAGAAAGTGAAAGCTTTCGGACGCCTCGCTCTGCTCTGATGCTGTACATAATGGGGGACTACTCCCCTGTCTCGCTTGCAAACTTACCGTCAACGTAGGCTGTATGTAAATAAGCTGAAGCTTTCCATGGTTGCACAGCAGGGCTACTACTCCACAAAGTGAAGGACAATGCGGTTCAAGGTGGCTCAAAGTTGAAAGAAGACTTTGTGGTTTGGGGTTCCCATTTAAAAACGTCCCCATGCGTTCACCCGAATGTTCGTGGAAATCCCGTTTAATACACTACCGGTCGGCTTTTCTAATCCAATCTCGACGGAAATATGTTGTGACGCAGACGCCCGTCTCCAAACACGGGAGAAAGCTCAATTCGTAATGGTTTTGTAAAGCCATTCAAATCGAATTTTCGCAAAAATATTGAATATTCTCCTTCAAAAAAGAACAAAAATTGAGTAAACTCAGCTTAAAATTGAGTTTTTTTATTCAATAATAATAATAGGGGCCGAATAACGGCCCCTATTATGAACCCCTGTATGCAGGCAGATCAATTTGAAACTTCGGCAAAATCAAACCATTATTTGAACTGTTTCCATGGGTTCATTTTAGATGGACTGCAAAGCTGAGAATGGTATCCTTACTCAAGGTAATTTGATAGATTCAAGAATAATTTTTAATTCAATGTATTGATATGTTAATGGACATGTATGCTGCTGGGAGATGAACCTTTGAAATGGGAATTGGGACAGAGACACATGTGGTTCGACAAACAATAAACTATGATTTGATGCTTCATTATAATAATGCTGGTAAATATTTTAAATGCACAAGAAATTCATGCCAAAATAAATAGCCCAACACCGCCCCCAGAGTAACTACACAGACAATTAACTGATATGGAGACTCTTTTGCTCACAATAAGCGTTCGGCACAAGCAAGGGGCTGAGTGTAGACTGGCTTAATGTCACTTTCAATCTAGTACCTGTATTGTATTGTAATTGAAAAAGAGTCACAAGTAAAAGAATAATGCCCACAGTCAATAGTAATTATCAATATATGATATTCTGTGTGGGGGTTAAACCTCCAACTGAATTTACTTGACTGAGATATGCTCAAAAAGTGTTAACTTTTAGAAAACATGAGCCTCATGTGGAAACTCTAGCGCACAGAGGTTGTCACAAAAGAGTTTGGCACAACCCATTTGATATCGGGTATGGATAATGCACAGTATGTAGTATGACAGCTAACACATAGAAGACAAGAACTGAATCAGTTCCTGTGCAACAGACTTTCTGGTAGACTGCTCAGGCGACACTGACTGGGGTTTCACAAACACATTTGATGTATGAGTTGGGGGAACACCCAAGGACTTAATCTCAGATGGACTAGCTGGGCCAGGAGCACAAACTGGTGCACTGTGATAGGCAATCTGTATTGAAGGCCATTCTACGGCATATGCCGGATGTGAGGCGGGGGGGGGGGGGCTGTAATACTGCTCATGGACAGGCGCCTGGAGAACCATGGGGCTGCTGGAAAACACAGGTTGCTGTTTAGTGTGACTGTAAATAGATGGATTTTGGCCGTTCCAGTAATATGGGGCGGAAAGTGACCTGTTTGGTCTGCGGTCAGAATCCCTGGAATCGTTAGTATATCTGGGTAGACATTGAGATGAATAGTCAGGGTAAAGGGCCCGCATGATAAATCTTGCAAACACACCAGCACCTTTCTTGTTCTCACGAATGAGATCACGGTAAAGGTGCCTGCATGGTTCACCATCACTATTACAGAATGCCAAGTTGGAGTCAATTACTGACACGTGCTCAGAGTTACATACACGCTCTATCACAACATTGGCTTTCAGGACATAGTCGTACAACCGACCTCTCTGTTTTGAAGGATAACCATTGAAAGGTGTAACTTGGCTTTTTGAAAAGTTTCTCTGGCAGCAGTGATTAAGTTGTGCACAGCCCCTGAGTTCAGAGTATATGGAGAGCGCTTACAGTCATGTACTCCTACGTGGAGCGTGACACAGCTGGATATATGGTTATCTGTTTGAGTTGATTGCAAAGACTTGGTTAAACTATCCAGTGTTGCACCGGAAAAACATGATACACAACATTTTTCAGAGTCTTTTGACAGTCGCTTACCATCCAATAGTTGGACCAATGAATCCCCAATTATGAGATGCTTGGTATCTCTTCGGAATTGGATGCTGGTTGGAGATAACTGGAATGCTGTTGTGGGTCTCACGAGTAGATGATGGCGACGATGAATTGTGGAAGACCGGTTCCTTGTGTACTGGCACGGTCACTGTCTCCTCATGTGGCCCTAGATTAGATTAGATCTTCTCTGTCCGAGAGTCTAACTGATCTGGCAGAACAGAAAACCTACCACCACTAGATGAAGGGTCAGCTGAAGTATGTGCAGAGGTGTTGAAGACTGAATTAGAGGTACGAAGCTCAGACGATGTTTCACTCCTGGGGGTAGTAGCAGCGAGTTTTGCAGACAGCGCCTCAATCGTAGCTTGTTGAGTTTGCATCAACTGTTCAAGTGTGGTAACTCTCTGGTGAAGTTTTACATTGTCCGTCTCTAGGGTATGGATTTTTGCCAGGTTACCAGCACTACATTGTGCTGATGATTGAACACGTTTGTCTGTGTTCCCTAACTTAATCTCAAGCTCATCAATGTTTAGAGTGAGTATCGAGACCTGTGATAGCAAGCTGGCATGCTCCACTTTGTGTGCATTCGTGGTTTTAGCTTTAAAGTCACGTACTTCCTCTACCAAACCTGAGAAGTTCTTTATGAATTCACCCAATTTTGCTTCCAACATTATGAATGCAGCTTTTAAAGTAGAGTCGCAGTCAGTGCTAGGGGCATTTGCTGGAGGAATAGTGCATTCACTATTGTCTACAGTCAGGTCAGAAGTCGCGACCTCTCCGACACTGATACCATTGAGATGTCATTGCCACCGTCGTTAACCAGGGCTGTATTTCTAGAGATGTCTGAATCATCACTGGGACTATCCCCCATTACTAAGATATTCAAGATATCCAATTCAGGAGACCGGCATTGTTGGAAATCTTGTCTGTGTCTCGGGGAATGCCACTTGTCACAGGTTGCGGGGGTAAGATGGTTTTTATACTGACAGATTGATCCTGGACATTATCAACAGTATTGGGCATGAGATCTGTATTTGTATCTCCCATAGGTAAGCTGGAGTTTGTTGAAGAGGAACTACTTTCTTCCTCAATAATTAGATCCTGTTCTGGCTGTTGTGGTTTAGGAATAGCTGTGGATATAGTGGTTATTTCACCGTCAGAAGGCTCGTTTTCAGATTCTGTATTCCGAATAGCCAGCGGCAGGGGTGCGTTGTATGTGGCCCTAAATGGGTTTATTTCACCCATGTTGCCATTCTTCTCAGCTGCAACCACAAGCTTTTTAATACGAGTGAACTCCGTTTCCAGCCAAGGATGTGAAAAGTTCCCCTGCACTGTTATTGTGCCTGTTGTATAGAACATAGGGTAAAAAGGTTCTTACCAGACAGGGAGACTTGAATTATTGAGTTGAATAGCTGTTTGTCGGGTAACTGGTTCGGGAATGAGCTGGTGTCGTCGTGCACAGATATTACCAAGTGCTTCTTGTTTCGATCGCACCAAACCACTAATGTGTTGGGGAGTTTACATGCTTGCTCATAGTACATGTACCTCAGCAGAAGCACTCTTCCCCAAATCAGTATTGTTTTCGGATTGCTGGAGATCGTTATCTGTTTAGGATCCTTCTTAACAGTAACGGAGACATCAGTATTCTGATTTACCGAGTTACGAGTCTCAGGTTCATTAGGGGTCCAGATATCGACATCCTGTAGATCCATTGTGATAAAAATGTCACAAATAACGGCACATCTGCATGATATATAGTTGCAGCAGCAACTATATAGTTGCAGCAGCAGCAACACAGTCACGATAACATCACATGTTTAAAGCAGTTACATAGTCCAAGCTAGTGGAAAATACACAGACTGACAAAGTTTTGCTTTTCGAGGAACACAGGCCCGCAAAACCAAGAAAGATAACACACGATATCGACTACAACAATCTATATACATTATGCACTTTTCAATCGGATCCCCCACACCCCGGGGAAGGGTGGGGCTATGTCAAAAATCACCTGCCATTAGTACCCGCAACATACCCCACCCTTAGTCACAACTGTTCCTATCAATAATGCCTTCGGATGATCCGAAGGCATTATTGATAGGAACAGTTGTGGCTAACCCCACCCTCTGGGGCCCTGTATTACCGTAAGGCCTACCCCTATTTGGGACAAAAGGCCGATCATTAGCGCTGGCGGCACCTTTGGTGGGTCAGTCAGTGTAAGAGCCTTTATTCGTGAAGTTTATAAATGAAGTCGCGTTCGTATAAATACGTTGCCTATGTTGACTGAAATACTCGATAGCTATGACGTTTAATTGACAATTCTAGTCTCCTGTGCGCTATCCAAGGCATTGGCCTCTCACACAACAGTTTCTACACAATTATTTCATCAACAAACCACAGAGAAACGTACAATGTGTGTGACCACATGAAACTGGATGCAATCGCCAATAGCAAAAAACAACAAACAGGATGAGCTTATCCATTCAGATATACCAGTACTGGAATAAGTATGGTTGTCCAGAGACGTCACACTGCCTTAATACATTTATTTCAAACTGTGTTTGCACTTGAGCTTAATGCGTGTATACTTTGAGTTTCAACACAGACTCACTGTTCCAATGTGCATGTTTCACCAAAATCGGGGAAACTAAATGCAAGATTCAAATTGACTTGGCACTTATGAGTTACCATCTCCCAGATTTTGGTGAAACATGCACATGAAGTGAGTCTGTTGAAACTCAAAGTATACACACCTTAAGCTTGACGTCACTGGACCTAGATATGCTTGCTACAAACTACCATAGAATACCTTGCTTCATTTGCAGTTTACTCTGTGTAATAAAATCGTGAAAAATTACAATAAATATTTCCCACACTGTTTGCAATGGTCTTTCTTTTGATGGAAACATTACTTGAGGGTTTACGATTACTTCAAACTACTGCATCGGAATGTCTGTAACAGGTGTTTTTGGCTTTGTATATATACCTCGTTCTACCTCTAAATCTGATGGACGAACTCTATCTATATAATCCGCCAGTTCAACCGAATTCAGTATATGAGATACATTGTTAAACCAGCTGTTCTCACCAAGAGACCTATCTGTTAGGTAAGCTTTGTACTGTAGTCCAGAGGGATACATTTTTTCAAGTCTGAGCCAGTATTTAAACATACTAAGCATGATGTCTTATGGGTGGATTTAAACCCAACTCTGCTAGTGACCCACTATTGCTTGCTTTCTTTTGTAGATGTATAATAGATTTGCTTATTTTAATAGCTGTCGTATTGCATACAGTTTTGTCGCAGTTTCTGAACAAATCTTTTGTTTGACTGAGGGATCGGGGACCCCAAATTTCTGAACAATATGTATTAATTGTCTTGATAACTACATTATATAACTTAACCAACGTCTGGGTAAGGGTAATATTGCGGGCAGGAGATGCAAAATTAGACAGCAGTTTGAACCATGCTCTGAGGACTTGTTTTTAAGGTTTTCATGGCCGAGGTGAATCTTCCATTACAGGTAAAAACAATACCAAGATATGTATAAGAGGATACTATGTCCATTGGGTTTTTGTCATAGTAAAAAGTAAAATTTGTAGCAAGTTTGATTCTTTCTAAGAGTGCTATTAAATATGAATATTTTAGGTTTTTCCGAATTGACAACCAGTTTTCAATCACAGTTAAATGTTTTAAGGTGATTTAGATTGCTCTGGAGCTCACTGGGGCTAGTTGATATCAATTTAAGATCATCTGCGAACAGAAGGTACGAAACCTGATCCTGCTTTATATATGAAGCATTAACAGGGACTGAATATGAGTACAGGTCTCACAAGTAAATATTGAACAAAGTTGGGCTGCAGTTACAGCCCTGCTTCACACCCTTATGTGAGAGAGTGGATTCAGAGAGTGAATCAGTTTTAACAATGTGTTGAGTGGACATATACATGTCTTTAATAAGCTTATAAATTTTTGTAATATAGGCCAGCCTTCAAACAGTATCGAAGACTTTCGAAAAGTCGACGAAGCACGTGCGACCATGCTCTGATTGCGGGCAGAACTCTGTTCTTAGTGGTGGTATGATGATTATTAAATTTATTTGCACCACAATTCTGAGTGTGTGTCAGCAGTCAAAGTGTTGAACATAAATGTCGTTAGGTGATACTGGCATTGGTACGAATAACAATCGGAGTGTAAGAAAGGGGCAGTAACCGATTGTATCCTGTTAGACCTCCAAATCATGTGTAGCATGTATTCAATGATCAATACAATGGTCACCCGGGGTCAATCAATGGTCAAGACCAGACCTTGACCTGTACAGTGATCGCCTAATGATCAATGTTCTAGCAAGCTGAACCCTGAATACTGCCACAAGAATCCCTATCTCCGAGAGTTTCTCGCAGTTAACAATCAGCTGAGTGTTACACCATTTGTCCTTGCCCAATTCATAAAGACAGACGATAACGCCACCTAACGTAACACTATGATACTACGATGTTATAGCATTAGCGCAAGGACGATAACTCTATTTAATATCTGCT
Source organism: Hanleya hanleyi (assembly GCA_036873755.1). NCBI lineage: Eukaryota > Metazoa > Mollusca > Polyplacophora > Lepidopleurida > Hanleyidae > Hanleya > Hanleya hanleyi. The sequence continues at coordinate 10,437 of JAVTVY010054389.1, read as the reverse complement.
ATCTTATGGTTTACAGCTAACAACTCATGATGTACACTTGCCCACATCCCTCCCGGCTCAATCATAGTCCATTCCCTGGACTTAAGGGAGACCACCTGAAACAAGCATGAACAACGCGAAGCCAAAACACACAACGAATAGTCAGATACTGAAGCAACTCTCACCACCTGCCAGTTAATCATCTGCCTCATCTGCTCTGTGGAAAGCCGCACTAGATTCTCTGAAAAGTGTTGCACTTAAGATTCATCAAGAAATGCGAAAGTTCTGTATTAGATGCGGGAGGTTGCCTATTTACCGTCACATCTGACTGCAATGTTGAGAGTGGCAACCTGTGTGTATTGGAATGTTTACCTGCGGTTATGCATGATGTTTTACGTGGAACTCTACCATGTCGTCTCTCCACAGGTTGCGGTGGCTGAACCTCATCTGGTTCTCTTCAGAATCGCTACCAGAGTTTGTTCTTACAAGGGGCTCTTCAGCTGCAGCCTGGGTCCGGGAGCACTGCATCGAGGCATGATTTCCGGTACCATCACAAGGTTCAACTTGATAGACTTGACCATCTGTACCAACGCGATCAGTAACGTTTAATGCATTGGACTGCCAGGTGTCCTGGATCTTGTTTCTGTCAATCACCCTGTTTCGTACTAACATGGAAATCATCACCCTGCACACGTTCATCAAGATCCTTCGTTCGACCTTCTGCCTTAGCCCGGAGCTGTCCCTGAGCTTTCTGGTGGGCATCCCGCAGAGCAGTTTGGTGCAGTTCCAACCAATCACCAACTCCACTGAGGTCTTACTCGTCCGCTTCACCCAACAGCAGATCGACCTTCTGTCTTAGCCCGGAGCTGTCCCTGAGCTTTCTGGTGGTCATCCCGCAGAGCAGTTTGGTGCAGTTCCAACCAATCACTAACTCCATTGAGGTCTTCCTCGTCCGCTTCACCCAACAGCAGATCGACCGGCAGTCTCAGATCTCTTCCAAAGAGTAAGTAAAACGACGAGTATCCTGTACTCGAGTGGGGGGTTGCGTTGTAAGCAAACATATGTTTCGTCCATGATCGTTTCTGCTTGGGAGAGAGAGAGCGTAATACGTCGTGCATCGTTCTGTTAAACCTCTCGCACTGCCCATTACACTGAGGGAGGCATGGGCTAGTACGAGAATGTACTAGTTGTATCACAGCGTACGAGTTGTCACAGAGACACAGCTCACCAATTACCAATATAAGAGTTGTCAGAGCATTTCCATCATAGCTCACTAGATTGTATCTAATACCGTTTTTGCCGGTGCTAGGGGCCGTGTGGTCATGTCATCCAAGTTGTACCTGGGATACAACACGTATTACGAATCGTTAGATTCTTGGTATGTGCTTTAGAATAGGTTAACCAAAAGACTATACTGTGAAGTCATGTGGCTCTGTCAGCACCTCTTCCCACTTCCCTTATATGTGCGTTGTAATTCTCCACGTTGTACAGTCGGCACAGTTCCTGAATGATGTCGGACTCGAAATTCCGCCCTTGGTCAGAATGTATCCGCAAGTGTACTCCAAGTTTACTAAACTACTCCTTAAAGATGGCCAAGGCTGTGGTCTCAGCTCTCTGATTCCTGGTGGATACTGCAACCGTGTACTTCGAAAACACATCAGTCAAGATGAGCGCATTTTCATAGCCATCATTGCTTCGTTCCAAAACCGTGAAATCCATCACTAGTACCTCATGCGGACAGACTTCCAGATGGAGCACGGACTTGCGGCTGGCGCAGCTTAGAGACAATACATCTCTCGCAATCCTTGCACCATGTCACGACATCGCCGTATATTTCTGGCAAGTACCATCTCTATCTGATGAGGGCGATAGTTCTCTCACTGCCTTGTTGTCCCATTTGGTTTTGTAGGGCTAACAGGACCTTGATCTCCAAAGCCTCTGAGAGCACAAGCTGTTTTACCCTACCCAGAGCCGGATCCTCAACTTGGCGAAAGAGAAATCCATTCCGACTGGTCAACAACAGGATCTTTCTGTTGCATGTCACTTAACCTCGGATCTCGTATAACTTGGTAAACTCTGTGTTATGGGAGGTAAGACCGGCTCTTCCTGCTGAGCAATACCGACACTATTGATCTGGATTGGTCTCATCAGAGACTCTACAATAAAGGGACTGGTGAGCGGCTTAAGATCAAAGGTGTGAATCGCTCGGATGTTCCTTGCGGATCACGTGACCTCGAGCGGGAGACTTGAGAGAAAATTTTCCCAGATTGACGCCATTTTGTTTTTCGTTGAATATACTTCTTTGCAATTCCTGGATGATTTTGAGGCTCACAGTTACAGTTCGTGTCTTTTATGCTTGAAATAGGGTAAGTAACATATTTATGTACATATTTCTGTCAACTTTATGCTGATATTTTCAATACATCGTGAGAAATGTTCTTTCAAAGTTTGTTGATTGTCGGTGCGAATTATCCACCCGGATAGCTGGAGGGGAAATAGGACGATAGCAATTTTTACAACCAGTTTGTGTACACATGAAACAAGATATCTTGACAAAAAGGATATTTTTTATGTTGTTGGGTTATATTCTTTCATCTTTTGTATATTTCTCGACAATGTGTTACTATTTTGGATAGGAAATAATTGCATTTCCGGTTTTACGGCTGTCCAAAAATATGTAATTTTTTCTAATTATTGGACAAATATGCAACCGATTGTAGCGCTTCACATCATTTTTTATAACCAATGGAAATTACTGTGTAAATCATAAGTAGTACGAAAACTGCTATATGAAGTTGAAATGCGAATTTCTTCCGGTGAAATGATGGGAAAAAATCTTTGAAAAATGAGCAAAACGGCGATTTGGCAGCGATTCATGGACGCGGAATTTGCCGGCTGAAGTGGAGAACGTTGGCAGCGACGGCTGACTACGACTCGCAATATACCCCTTCGCCTGAAGCGAAGGGCCTCGCCAGACGAGATTAGTGATACGCCTGGCCGTGCATTGGCACCGTAAACATCGTTACCCGCCCGTGTTCACCCTCATTCAAATTCGATGGTCCAGAGACCCTATTATGGTCCAAACAAGTGTTCCACATACCCTTTCAAGCTCAAATAAATGAATGTTGTTTTGAAATGTCATCGCAAAAAACAGTCCTGTATTTTGCAGAATGTGAAACTACTATTCACTGCAACAACAACAACACCAATGTTTTGGAATATTATTATTATGGTGTCTGAAAAAAACAGCCCGCTCAATGACAGACTCTTAAATTATACCAATGTGACAGTGATCCTTACAGAAAGTTGCTGCTGGTAACATTAATTAGTAATACTATATTTGGAGGGGTGGGGGGGGGGGTGAAAAGCAATTTGATGAGGGGGAGGGGGAAACCGTGAAATTGTGCAGCAGATCATGATATAGGTTTTATATTGACTGGATAAACAAGTTTTTTTCCCTTGTTGTATAATATACATACTGTACGCAAGCAAATCCCCCAACACCTCGACTATTTAATAACCAGTTACTATTCCCCCTTCCCCTCACTTTCCCCTGTACCGTATTTCATATCTGCATTACTATTGTGTAGAAACATTCTGTAAGATACATGATAGCATTCTGTTTGAAGGTTTTTGGGCAAAAATAAATTAACTAGTATGAAAAAAAATATTTTAAGCTACATGTACCTGTCATTTGAGACCCCTACATGTGATCTGCTCGTTTGTGAGATGGTAATTGATTCGGTAGCTTTTCCTATTTTTTATTTGCAATGATTACACTTTATAATTACAGATGGCGAAATCATCTAGGAGGAAAAGCATTGGTGCGCGACGAAAAGGGAGATTCCGAAAGTATGCTGCAGCTTCCACAGAATCAGAACGCCAGCAGTCCAATGAAATGGATGATGCCAACCCTGGTGTAGTACAGAATGTGAGTATTTTGCAAATTGAACTTGTCCCTCAAGTCCCTTCATTCATGCCACCAAATACCAATGCGGCACTTGCACAGTACCAAGCATCCAATCAGATTCTCTGATTGCCACTTCCTGTTTGAAAATTTTAGCCCAGGTAATTGCGCAGCTGACTGAACTAGTACTTCTGATCCGAGACCATAGAATATTATTCTACTGTCCCTGTTCTGATATATATTCTGGTCCTATTGTGCTAGTTGAACACTATTTTTCTTTCACATATCCCAGTTGGGTTAAAGGTGAATATCACAACTGGGATATAATATCCCTATCCTGTTCATCAGATTCTATATTTTGCAAAGTAAATATATCTTTGACATTGTTCCATGGATGTTACCAGGACATCAGTATAAATCCACAAACAGCCTGTTGAGACCAGATGTGACCGTAGGAAACGAACAAGTCCAAAGTTCATCAAGATGTTCTTTTAATATAGTCCATGGAGGTAGTACTAGTATGACACAGTGTGGACGAAATAAATTCTGAAACACCTGAAAAACCCTGCCAATGAAAAGTATACAGAGAGTATATTAGAAACAGTCTATAGCGTAGTGTTACAACATATAGGCGTTCGTAATAAAGACTTTTCATACAGTTGAACAAGTAGCATATGTAGTAACATTGCTCGTACTATATTACTAGTGTATAGTAAAACATCTCGACTTTTATAGTTTCCTCAGATAGAGGTAAATGGAAATGCTTAACAAGGTAACCATGGCAACGTATGCAAATTTATACAATAACGAATAAAATGTGAATAGAATATGTATGTGATACATGTTGTCCAATGGTAAATATTGGTTACAAATATATATAATGAAATATGTAACGCGTTATATTAATTTATACATTAGGGAATTAAAGTGAAATATGAATACAATGCAATGAATTCATATTGTCGAAATTTAATGAACAGATTTTCATAAATGGCTTGAGAAATAAATATGAAATGTCTATATGTTGTACATATCGTCGAACGGTAAAGTATATGCAAATTTAAATGATGTGAAATGAACGTACAGTATGTATGTGATACATGTTGGCATGGTGACGGATATAACTTAACATTAGTAATGAATGTGAAATATAAGAAAATATGTATGTGGTACATCATCACATTACAGTGAGCGGAATTCTAAATACCAGATTCAAATAATTAATGTACAATAAATTATTCATTCATCGTGTTTACATATCGTGTCACATTAGCCTTATCTCCTATAGAGACTCACCCCTAATAATGGTACACAGTGCTATCTGGACACCACAACCACCGTCACAAAGACACGCGTAGATCGCCTACCTCATGGCACACAGACACACCAGCGTTGGTGAGCTTGCCACCCAGTCAATCCACCCTGACAATTAAATAATTAAATGTGTGCCAACAATACGTACAATTGTATCAACTGGAATGAAATAAATTACATTTATAACAGTCAGAATCGTACGAAGTGACAATTGCATCACCAGTCAAGTTAAGTTATTGATACAAATAATTCTATTGAATAGGCAAATATATTGGAAGAACGACAGCAGCATTACAGTTTGCCAGGTTCATTGTTTACCATTTGTCAACAAGAGTTATCTTTCATTAATTAATACATGTAGCTTCAATTAACAACCAATAAAGATTAGTATTTTGGACCCAATAATAATGACTTCGTGTTCTCATTTACCTCTATATTTATATACTAATTATTATTAATTAATTACTACAATATACACTAATTATACAACGTCTCATACATTATGGTATGGCGAACAAATGTTTACCTCAAAATATAACACGATGGCTGGTTTACATGATAATGCAGCAACGTGTGCTTCAATTCACAATTAACAACCAATAAAGATTAGTATTTTGGACCCAATAATAATGACTTCGTGTTCTCATTTACCTCTATATTTATATACTAATTATTATTAATTAATTACTACAATATACACTAATTATACAACGTCTCATACATTATGGTATGGCGAACAAGTGTTTACCTCAAAATATAACACGATGGCTGGTTTACATGATAATGCAGCAACGTGTGCCTGTCGACAACGTGTAGCTTCAATTAACAACCAATAAAGATTAGTATTTTGGACCCAATAATAATGACTTCGTGTTCTCATTTACCTCTATATTATGTACTAATTATTATTAATTAATTACTACAATATACACTAATTATACAACGTCTCATACATTATGGTATGGCGAACAAGTGTTTACCTCAAAATATAACACGATGGCTGGTTTACATGATAATGCAGCAACGTGTGCCTGTCGACAATACACCTGCAACGCGCACAAAGTAAAAGATCGTCAATCGGCACAATATACAAGGAACTGTAAATAAATGTGTGATATGCACGCTCACTAGTACAGTACAAGTCTATTTCATTCGATATCTTACACCAAAAGTTACGAAAACAAGAGATATCAAAGATGCGAAAGTTCGCCTTCACTCATTTACCATTGAGCGGTGTACATATTTCGACACTGCGTCACTGTGTTTGTTACACAAATATACTCGAGAATATAGCTCAAAAGTTATCAGCAAGTGAATATTATTTACATGAAGTGATAAACAATATTTACCTATTATTCTACAGTTTCTCCAGCTCAAATATGTCTTTGTCGTCCTGTCCAGAGATTTACGCACAAATAACAAGAGCAAAATGCAGCGTTTGACAATCTGACAGTTATTGATCGCACGTGCGAACTGCTGAGCAACGCGCGTGCATCATCCATCCGTCGTGCAGCAGTACAGACTAATCGATAAATTGTAAGTCTCAAAGCGTACAAAATAGACCTGTCACATACTCCCCTGCTTAATGGTTGCCGTCCCTGGCAACTACAAGATTTGTCTAAGTTACAACATCAGATATTATATATATGTTATTAACCTATTAATATTATATTTGCAGGTTAACAGTTTGGTGATACACCAGCCATCATCTGTGCCAGAAGAAGCTGGGTTTTCGCTATATTGGCAATAGTCTGCTGATCCATTTTTTGCGGTTCATCAGCAACTATCTCCCCTCGCATAGCAGACCTGGGATAGTTATAAGGATTAGGATGTTTGCCAATGTTCACCCTGGCAGAGCGACGAGGTGAAGGAACTGTCACTGGCTGCATAGGCTCCTCAGTAACAGTACGTACAATGTCCGGTGTGCCAGATTCTTCTCCACTATTGCCCAAAGTAGGATGCTCCCCTGTTCTGAGGGTGGTATCGGGTATCAGGTCTTCATTTCCATGATGATCAAGAACCATTTTCACGTCTTCCTGCACAGATTCCACAGGCTCAGTTACCTCAGTTACCTGCCGGTGGCTAGCCTCTTCTCTGTGCACACTTGACGTCTCACTTGGTTCCACAGTAGTACCATGTGGACAAATATCTTCGGGATACACGACCACATACTCCAATTCATCATCACTGGACTCTGAAGATTCACCATCTCCATGGTCACCCTCAATAACAGTGTCCTGTCTATTCATATCAGGCACAAGCATTCCGGACTCCAACAAATCGCGCCTGGTCACAGTCTTTGTATGTCCGGGCGAAGCAGTAGGCTCGACGACGTACACATGACCATTTGGGTCAGGCCGCTTCACGATTCTGTACGGAGTCGACTCCCAGTAACCTTGTATTTTATTTCTCCCTTTTACAGTGCGGTTCCGAAGGAAGACCCTGGCTCCAACAGGTAAGTCAGTTTTATCAGCTGTCTTGTTAATACGTTCTCTCCGACGCAGAGCTTCTTTTTCAGTTTTAGCCGATGCCAGGTGGAACGCTGCACTCAGTCTCTCCTGGTGTTCTGTAACCCACTCGTTGACCGTACCACTGGATTCATCTTCATTTGATTCAGCACCCAACAGGTAACCTTGGCTCCTGGCCGAAGAACAGAAAATATGGAGAGTAGCCGGTAGATGAATGCGGAGTAACATTATAGGAGTATACCAGTTCTGGAAGATACTCTGGCCACTTTCGCTTCTTCTCAGAGGTAAGGGTCTTGAGTCTGTCATGTATAGTTCGGTTCATCCTCTCACATTGTCCATTTCCTTCCGGATGGTATGGTGTCGTTCGACTTTTCTGAATGTCATATGTTTTGCAAAGTTCCCGAATTACTTCACTCTCAAAGTTACGACCCTGATCACTATGTAACCTATATGGAACGCCAAAGCGGACAAACCAGGTCTTTCACTAGCACTTTTGCTGTAGTCTTGGCGGTTTGGTCTTTGGTTGGTATGGCCTGTGAGAACTTTGTGAAAACATCTGTTAACACAAGCACATTCTCAATGCCACTGGAAGAGCGCTCTAAGACAGAATAGTCCATACACAAAACTTCAAGCGGTTTCTTAGCAATCAGGTTACCAACTGAAGGGTGGAGCTTCTTCCCAGCTTTTGCTATGGTACATCTCTTACATTGATCACAGTACGTAGCGACATCTTGATTAATACACGGCCAGTACACTCTAGTTTTCAAGACCGCAAGAGTACGCTCCCTTCCTTGATGACCATTGTCGTCATGTACGGACTTCAGTAACCGCTCTCTGAGGGCTTCTGGTGATATCAACTGATCGATCTCGATTCCGGCATCTTTAATGGTTCTGTACAGCAGACCATCCTTCTCCTTTAACGATTCCACGATTGGAGGAGTTTACGAGTTCTCTTGTCTTCTTTACGAAGCTGACGACCTGATGGCGGAGTCTGGCGTTCCCAATGTGTCCGAAGTTTCGTGATTGACTTATCCATGTTTTGGAGTCCAATGAGATCTTCTCGTGGAATCGAAGGAAGAGTAGCAGTTGCACTACGAGTTTCAACTTGGGATCTTGTCTGGATTTCCTCAATCCTCACAATATGTTGCTCTATCGCAATCCTCAAGTTCCTCGGCACAGGTGTTGACAGAGGTTGATCAGTTTTACAGGCGATCTCTTCAAATCTAACAGACTTTGGCTCATTGGCATGTACAGTTTTCCGACTCAAAGCGTCTGCATTGCCGTTGCTCTTCCCAGATCGGTACTTGATTTCAAATTTGAAGTTGGCTAACTCCGATGCCCATCTTGTCTCTGTGGCTCCTAGCTTCAGGGATGACTGTATATAGCTGAGAGGATTGTTGTCTGTATAGACGACAAATTCAGCACCTATCAAATAGTCTCTGAACTTCTCTGTTATTGCCCATTTTAATGCGAGGAGTTCGAGCTTCATACTGGAATAGCTTTTGCATGTTTCGTTCTGCAGGTCTCAGCCCACGACTTGCATAACTGATGACGACGGGTCCAGTATCATGCTTCTGCGAAAGCACAGCCCCAAGTCCCTGATGACTGGCATCGACCTCAAGAATAAATGGCTCACTGAAATTCGGGTACCCTAGAATAGGTGCAAGAACACAGGTTAACTCTCGTTGTCCTTACTCAAAACTTGATGACAACGAAAAGGCAGACCGCATGAGATCGATGAGGGTGGAAAATGATCGCTTGAAACTTCGTGTTCTCAAGTTACAGCAGCAGCTTAATGAAAAGATTGAAAAGGACGGTGAAACTCTGTCACATGACCTGTCACGTGATGTGAAACAAATCATGGAAGATGAAGATAAAACAGTTCTTCAAGCTTTTGGAGAGGGTAGTTTCCAAAGGCTGTTTTGGGAACAGCAATTAAAGGTTGCACGGACAAAGGATCCTCGGTCAATGCGGTGGCACCCTCTAATGATAAAGTGGTGCCTCTATTTGAAATTAAAATCGTCATCTGCTTATGATGCCCTCCGAAAGACTGGGTTCATGAAACTCCCATGCGAGCGGACTTTATTTGATTACTCGCACATCAACAAACTTCAACCAGGATTTCAAGCAGAGGCATTCAGTGCTCTTCTGTTAGAAAGAGGACAGACATGGACCTGACAGGAGCTTTGTCTGTATCCTTCAGGATGAAATCAAGATTAAGGCAGATTTGGTGTACGAGAAGTGGACAGGGGAACTTCTCGGTTTCGTCAACTTGGGGGGGGGGGGGCATTGGGAATAACCTTGTTGACTTTGAAAGAAGTTTAGAAGGCGCTGACAAGAACAATGCCCACTTAGCCACGTATATCCTACAGGTAATGGTTCGAGGCTTGGCGTCAAATTTAGCTTATCCTTTGGCCTATTTTCCATGTTCTGGAATAACTGCTGACCTCCTGTTCCCCATTATGTGGGACACTGTGGAGCTACTGGAGTACTGGGGTTTTCGTGTTTTGGCCTTCACATGCGATGGTGCATCATGTAACCGGTGATTCTTTAACCTGCACAGAGCTCCTGGACTACGGACTGGCATGGTGTATAAAACAACTAATCCATGGACTGACGAGAGTCGACCTATTTTTTTCATTTCTGACCCACCACATTTGATAAAAAATACAAGGAATTGTCTGTCAAACTCTGGTGCCAATAAAAACAGCAGACTAATGTGGGGACGAGGAAAGGACATTTCATGGCAGCATATCGAAACCTTGTATG
>JAVTVY010054388.1:0-29507 GCA_036873755.1 Hanleya hanleyi | reverse complement strand
GGCAATCATGCGTGGGGTTAGACGTGGTTACAGAATGGAACTGAGTCCTATCTCGCGATGAAAACGTATAACAGATTCCAATATACCTTGAGTATGATCACTGCCTGCACGAACGAGGGAACCGATGAGCAAGGATAAAAGTACCTGTATTCATTTTACAGAATTTTGACACGGTGATATCATGCGATGATGGTGGAAAACAGAACGGCTATCAGACAAGAACACAAGGCTATTCTATGAATAGCAACTTCTTTATTGCTGTGGAGCTGACGTTTGGTTTGAAATACTTCCAACTTTTTCAAAGCTAAAGAACTAAATTGTTTTTTGTTGTTTTTTTTGAAATTGTAGTTTAAGGGCCGCTTCCCATACGGATTTCGCGGCCTATCAACTCAATGTTTTATTTAAATTTCACGGTACATTCCTTCGTTCATTTAAGATCGTTTGCAGCGCTAGATATTAAAATAAATAATTAAATAATAAATAACAATGAGAGAGCAGAGAGAGATATAAATGGAAGTAAAGAAGAATCGCTGTGTACAAGTTGGTAAGTCTGTTATTTGTTATGTTATGCTGATAAATATGTGTTCGTTTTAATCGCGTGGATGATTCCTTTGTCTTGGTACCCCTTCGTACACACAAAGCCGTCCAGAAAAACTGGGAGAACCATGGGCGTTTTCAGGATTTTTCGAGACGACTTCTCTAACGACGCCTTTGGGAACAGGGTGTGTTCTTCCAGAAATCTGTGCTTGTAACAATTGCTTGGAGTGTGTATTGGGGTACAGGACGGCAGAATGAACTACATTGCACAGATGAGGGTAAAGGACGGCAGAATGAACTACATTGACTGATTGATTGATTGAAATTGTAGTTTAAGGGCCGCTTCCCATACGGATTTCTCGGCCCATCAACTCAATGTTTTGTTTAAATTTCACGGTACATATCTTCGTTCATTTAAAATCTTTTGCAGCGCTAGATATTAAAATAAATAATTAAATAATAAATAACAATAAGAGAGCAGAGGGAGATATATGCTCATTTGGCGATTTCTGCTACATTAACAATCACGAAAGGTGAAAACAGATGGAAGTTGACTTACTTAAACTGTTAACTGCTTGGTGAAACATTACAGTGGCAACTAGAAATCAAGGCTTATCTTCCAATAGAGTTTGAGGCCATACCCCTGAGTCACACCGCGCGAAGTGCCAGAGAAACTATTTGGTGTGTGGAGGGGGTTTGGCGCCTGTAATCCATGTTCCTTTCTACCCACAAGATCTCTAATCTGAATATAAAAGAAAATTACAAACAGACTGTCGGGTCAGAACATGCCAATAATGTGGCTATGCATGCATATCAACATTTACTTGCGCTGCACAGGCACCGGCTGATATATTCTACAGGCTTCGCCACGTTATGGTCTTACCCCCTCAGTTGGCATCAGATCTCGATGCATAAATCCACTCGACATGACAATACTCACCTTGTGGGACATTAACTGTAAAAGACTTGACAGAAGTTGACCATGGAAATTTCAAATTTCCGCCATTGACAGCTGACCAGTGTTACCGAATCTCACCCCTCAATGACCATGTCTCCATCCACCATGCTTTCCCAAAAGTGGCCAAGTCAACACCAGAAAGTACAGCTTGAATTACAAGCGTCTGGTCCGTCATTCATAATTCAGCCGTCGTCCATTAGAGAATATCCGCGTCCATAATCCAAAGACCTATTCCCTATTCCATATAACAGTATTGGCACCAAATTCAAAAAGACAATCATAGTATACATAAACATAGGCTTGTTTCCTGCAAGAGAGAAGCGGTCAACAGTTTTCAATGATGACGGCAAGACATCATGATTTTCCAAAAATATCAAATCCGTATCGCTGATCAGTATTCTTAATCCATAATATTCGTTGTAAAGTCGTCATCTAAAGAATGATGTATCTCAGGTACGCTTTCATTGTGACTGTTCATATGAGTACCATGAGCACCTGCAATTTGAAATATCAGATGTATGAGAAATGCTGAAAAATCACAGCTCATAAAATCCACAAAGATCTGCTCTCAAATTTCTAAACAATGTAGTTCGAGGGGCTCCGACCTGGAAGTGATTAACTCCGGTCTGATGCCTGTCAGTTATGGAATCATTGTTGATATAAAGAATGCTCTCATCTGAACAAACAATACCCATCCCCAAACTATCCTGAGAAGGCACAGACAAAACTATGTATTTTACAGCCTATATACCAAGGGTACCCCCTTTCTAATTTTCCTTCATTGCATATGACTTAGGACTGAGGTAAATGACAAATATCTCACTAACCTGTAAATATTTTTCATCTGGTAAAAAGCACCAAGTAGACAATTCACATTGCAGATGAGGCTTCAAACTCTAATTCCTGGTGTTGATTTGTGCCACTTTGAGCAAAGCATGGCGGATGGAGACATGATCATCGAGGGGTGAGAAGACTCCCTGTTAACAAATTGAATGACACTCGGTAACACCGATCACCTGTCAATGGCGGTAATTTGAAATTTCCATGGTCAACTCCTGTCAAGACTTTAACAGTTAATGTCCCACAAGGTGAATATTGTCATGCCAAGTGGATTTATGCAACGAGAATTTTTTGAATTTTTTTGTGATTTTTTTTATGCTAATACATAACAAGTAACAAAATTAATAGTGGTCTGATGCCAGTTGACTAGTTGATGGGAGGTAACTCCACTACTGTATTAGAAAATGTCTTCGAACACATTGGGTACCGATTCATGCGGAGAAGGCCGAGTGCATCTCGTGTTAATTATCGGAATCGAGCGATCAGGCGAGAGGTTGTCAGTTGGATCATTATTATTCAAATCAGCCATACATCCATTCAGCAATATAGACACTGACACTTGACAACGAGTTTGAGTGTACTACACATACACAACTCATCAAACGAAACAGAGCCACTGTGATTTAATGTTAGGGACTGTGCAAGGGTGAAATTCATTTTATGTTATCATCTGTGATATGAAGACGCAGGTAGAGAAAAGTAGATTGCACCATTCTGTAACTACAGTAATCGAGTGCACTTACGGGCCGACATCATGTTGATTTATCGCCATGGTGCAAAAGTCGACTGACGCATTGTGCTTGTCTCGCATGACCAAGGAAGCGTGCGATCCTACAGTAACGGCTAGGATCATGCGGAGACATATATACTTAAATCATCGTGTATCGGTACCTGAGAATGGTTTGACATGTATTTTTAATTATGTACACGTTGGAATATGGAAGGCAGAAATCGCCAAAAATGGTATACTGTTCCCAGTGAAACTAAGTACCGTACCGGGTTCGTAATGACGCTCTCGCCAAACATAGTCTGCACCACTAGGGCTTCAAGACGACGCCCTCCACGACCCATTGAGACCCAGGATGGTTCCTAAATCGCACAAACACGCCCTTGTGCAGCCCTAAAATGACCGCTTTCGCTACTACTCCTCGACTGGGCATGCATACCATGACGTCATTCGCAGTCCAAACCATCATAGCTTACTCCACGAGCGCTTCAATATGACCTTCAATACGACTCACTGGGGTCCAGTATAGCCCTTATAGGTACCCTTAACTGGGTTTTTCCGCAATTTATTGTGTAAAGTCCTTTTTCCGCATTGTACATCCACCCGTCTGTCATGTGACCGGAAGTGACCTCTCCACATTGTCATGGCAACCCCAGGTCCAAGGTCAACTCTCCTCATTTTCCCTCTTCAATTTCTCTCTGCAAAAACGGTGTGACATTAAATCCCCGCCCCTTCCCCCCCTGCAAGTGCGACTATAGATTTACTTTTTCCATTCTACTTTTTTCCGTTTGCAAATTGCCGTTTTATGTGAACTTGATGTTTCATTTTTTAATAGTAGGTTTTATTTGTACTTACTCGGTTCCATTTGTAATTTGTTTTGTTTGTAAATAGTTAGTTTTATTGATAGTATACTTAATGTGTTCCCTTTGTAAATTTTTATTTTAACTAATTCTGTTCCATTTGTAAATAATCTGTTTCATTGCGGTTTCTGTCTTCCATACATGGGTATACGTGTCCAATCACGCAATATGTTTATGTCGTGTGCTATTATCACGAAACCAAGGACACGGTGTACCGATATGACACCACAGGACAGTCTTTCTGAAAAGAATCGTAACACTCTGCAGTGAATACATGACTATTTGAATCTTCAAGGTATTGACTAGCAAACTACCGCTAGGTAAGTTTTTCTACCATAGGTCTACTGCAGTGAATTCGTTTTGTTCCACGTTATAAACCCAATATTTAATCAGAGAGGTACTGTATGTTCGCTTTCAAGATTACCGGTCTGCTACCTCCTATTTTTCTGGGAGACCCGTTGACCGAGCGGTTTAGATCGCCGACATACAGTGCTGGCGATTAAAGTCTATCCATTTTAATTAGTCGTCTACTTTTGAGCTTGTCTAAAATCTGTAGTTAACTCTGCATGAATTTTCTTTTTTGCATCGTGTATAACAAACTGAACCCTACAAAATGACTACCATTTTCTCCGTGATATCGATAATATATCTTGCTTGAAATAACTTTGTAATTCTCTCCATATAAACCTCGAGTACAGTTGTTTCATGCACCGGGCCTCAATTACAAAGGGAGACTTCATAATGTATTCATACTCATTGGTACAAAGGTCATTGGTGCCGTATAAGGTAATAACAGGCGGCCCGTGGGAGTGTCGCTTATATTCCATGCCCAGTGAAACTTGCTGAATGATAAACCGCACACACCTCTATGACCGTACAAGGCATTGTTGACCTATGTGCTAGTGAAAACGAATACATTATGACGTCTCCCTATGTGACTGAGGCCCGGTACATGAAACAACTGTACTGGAGTTTTATATGGAGAGAATCACAAAGTTAATTCAAACGTGGTATATTATCGATATCAGGGAGTAATGATGGTCATTTTGTAGAGATCAGTTTGTTCTATATAATGCAAAAAAGGAAATTTATTCAGAGTTAACTATTGATTATTAACAAGCTCCAAAGTAGATGACTAATTAAAATGGACAGACTATGCCGGACTCTTGGATCGTTGGTTCGAATCCCGCACGGGACTCGACCAATTTTTCAGTACTAGAATCTGTGCTATTCTAAGATAGTGTAATCCCAAAATAACGAAAATACTGCAATATTTAATTGTTTACAAATTATCTCATGGAAAGGGGTTTCGATAAATTACCAACAATGTTATTTGCGAACGTTATGAAAGGATTAAAGATGATAGCAGGCATGTGTAATCAATGTTTCAGGAATATTTTGGTTATCGTTTCATGCAAATATTCCGAAAACGTTATTAGTATAGTTTAATAAAATGATATTTCTGAAAACATTAATAAAATGTTATAAAAACGTCAAATAGAAATATTTCCAAAATGTTATGACCAAATCCACGATAATCGTTTTCAAACGTTATTCACACATGAATATTTCCTAACTGTTTTGTTCAACATTGGCACATGAAATTTAAGCAGACAGGTTTAACATACGTTTCACTATTTCACTATTTAGGGAATTTTCGAGTGGTATTTTAGAAGTTAGACATGAATGTTTAATATTTTTAATATTGAAGACAGTAGTACATCGCGTCCTATCTCTTTACCATGGGACATGTTTTTCCGCGCATATAACCTTTGACCCGTATGACCCTTTGTGACGTCAGGTTGAAGAAACCAGGTGAACGAGATTTCCCCGAGGACTAAGAATAAAATAGGAGTGTTTTCACGAACGAAGTAGGTCAACCGGAAGTGATGCCATCAATATCAGTAACTCGTATCTTGTGAATGGCCGAGGCTAGAGGCATATAACTTTGACTAATGGCTACATCATAACAAAAGCGTTAATTTGAATATCATGGCAATATCAGGGAGAAAGTAAGGATATATCTCGGAAATGTCAGACTTCTTATCCGCGAGGAGCTACCGAGGAAATAGGCGGTAGAAAAGGATTATACTGAACAACATTGGATCGATTAGATGACGGCACAGACCGATACTTTGAAAGAATTAGGGCACAAACCACGCCAAATTAGTTCCCTGAGCATGTAGAAACATTTTTCTTACTATCGGACTAAATATTTTACGAGTGAAATGCCGGGACAGACTATAGCGCGTAAGGGTCAACCAGTCACATACTTTCTTACCATATGCTTGCACACTCTTAAGCTCAGAAGGTGTAAAAAAAGGTGTAAATCAAACGTTTACACTTTCTGGGTTCATGTTTACACCCTTAGGAGGTGTAAATAAGGTGTAGAAAAGGTGCAAATGTATGAAGATTGATTCCAACCCTGATTTTACACCAGTAAAGGTGTAAATTTATTGAAAGGTGTTAAAAAGGTGTAAATACTTAATTTTCCATACACATTTGGAACTTAATTTCTATGTTGAGGAAATGTATTTCCTTGTCATGCTTACAGTAAACCATCAAAATTCTCAAGCACCCCAACTTTCTACACAAAATTAAATCAACGGATCTAACAATTTGACCAGTCTCTAACATTTGAGCAAAAATTCCAACGGAAATATTATTTAAAAAAACGAGCTGCAGACCATAAGAGTCAATCCCCCAGTCGGTTTTACCAGGGAATGAAAATTGAACAGCCGCTCTAGTGTTCTCACTCAAGGTTGAGCCCAAGACTACAGGGGCGGGGAGGGGGGGGGGGGAAATATTATGTATCATGCAGAGTCGACAAAAGCACGTTGTTTGTCGACCAATGTAAGAAGTTATCAGATCGATATCTACAGTGCTGATAACTGCTTAGCTATCAGATAAAGTGATTTTCAACTTCATTTCAATGGGGGATTTGCACAATAAGCAGTGAATACAACGGAAACTGTACAAATTATAGGCTTTGATTGATCCACTGAGACAGGAAGGTGTGAAATGGACTAAACGGTTCGAAGTGATAATCATGACAGCTTGTTGTGCATGTTACCCATTAACAATTGTGCGATTATCGTCACAAATTATTACTTGATCCGGAAACGACCCCTTTTAACACACCATAATCATAATCCGCGGCCTGCCTTTATCTCATATCTCTTTGACGCTAACGCAAAATTTTGGTTAAACTATACATATCGGTGATGATTCTATTGCTCAATTAGTTTTAGAGTTTATTCTGCCAATGCCTAACAATATATGCATCGCTTCTATTGTTCATGAATTTGTAAATAAGCATGGCTTCGCTTCCCATGTTGTCCACCATTTCCAATATAAGCCGACGCGATATTACTTCAAAACAAACTTCCGTTACGATAAATTGCGCACAGCCGTTTTTTCTATACTCCGAAATACTTATACCAGTGCTGTTATGACCCGACATATATGACCATCGCCCATCGTGGCTTAAGCACATATATATATATATGTTAATATATATATGCATGACCTACCTATGTTAATGGAGGTTCTTTTAATAAACGTATGTAATATATACTCATGAGCTTAGTGTTTCGATTTCATATTTCTCATCCCGCAACTGATTTACGCATTTTCCAGTGGAAGTCATGCTGGCCAAACATGTGCATTAAGCACTACCCAGCTGGGCTTAAATCGTATCCGCAATTTAATACAGTTAACATACTGTATTATGTATCCATACTCCAATCGATAAGAGCTTGGAGGGATTCAAGCGTACAAGGCATTTAACCCAGGCACAAGAGGCAATATCGCGCTCTCTGTGTACGTGCAAACATGTTGTTGCGGAAGTTTTTTATCTGCTCTTCTGATATTAAGTGTTTGCTGTTCAAGTCATATTGTTGTAACTTATATTGCGCTTCACTTTGGTCTAGATTTGCAAAGTCGTCATTACGCAACCTCCAAGTATGCTACAATAACGCCCTCCGATGGCTTTTGGGTCTGACAAGTCGTCATAGTGCCTCGCAAACCTTTGTGATGAATGGGGTAATGTCATTCCCCGAACTATTAAGAAAGTTTGTATATGGTTTTCGAGGGAGAGTGATTAGCAGTATGAATAGACTAGTCAATTGTTTTATTGTTGTTGGCTTTAGTGCATCATCGATTGTGCTTAGGTGGAATGATTTACTGTTTGTTTGACTGAATATGGAATGATTTCACTGCTGTCTTCTGTAGTCCCATTTACACATGCACACCACATTCTTTTTGTTGTAATTTTTTTTTCTCCTTATATGGACCCTGTGTCTGCAATAAAGATATATTATTATTATTATTATAATTAGCCAATCAACCAACGCAAAATTCAGCCAATCAGGAACGCGCAGCTATAACCTATCAACGATAACTCCTTTGTCTCCGTCCACCTATCAAATGTTACCGGATTAGGCCAGACGCTAACATACTGAGAATATACAGTCAGTTATTCCTGGGACCTTGATTGAGAAGATTAGTATCCTGACAGACTATAACAAACGCCGTATATCAACTGATTCGTTCTAACTCATTAGAGACAGAATGAAAACAAGACGCTTCTCTAGTAAACAGAGAAAACGCTACAAGAAGCAGAGACATATTAATTAGGTCAATACATGTCTACGTAAATCTCACCTCTCGAGACTGGCAATAGCCAAGACATATATTAGAAATATCTCAAGTCTGATGTTAACAGATAATGATATTTTTCTGCTATCCCAGGGATGATCATTCATTCCGACGACTACCATAAGAGAACGTGATATTGGAACATATTTCGGGTTATATTCCCGAACGAAACACTGGCTCTGAGGTACATTAGTACACATCTATGAAGATGCGCTAGCATACTCATATATACGTAAAACTCAGGCTACTGTAGGGTCAGGACACACCGAGAAAGTGGGTGTGTATATGAACATCATTTCATACAACTTGGGTCAGAACACCCCGAGGAAGTGGGTGTATATGAACATCTCTTCACACACAGATTGAGAGTGAACTATGATATCAGGGAGGGCTAACATGAAAAGACCAATGTAAATGTGCTTTTTGTGATTTCCTTAATAAAATATATCATATATATATTTTGTGTTAATGTTCTTATTGTGTACCTCAACCAAGAGCCATTACTGGGTGGTACGAACACCACTAATTCTCACTAAAAAGGTGCAAATTAACACCTTTTGAAGGTGTAATTCTCTCGAAATGGGTGTGTTTTAACACCCCTGGAAGATGGAATCGTC
The DNA here is from genome assembly GCA_036873755.1 of Hanleya hanleyi. Lineage (NCBI taxonomy): Eukaryota > Metazoa > Mollusca > Polyplacophora > Lepidopleurida > Hanleyidae > Hanleya > Hanleya hanleyi. The sequence goes on along the minus strand of JAVTVY010054388.1, from coordinate 20,309 downwards.
TCCAGAAGGTGTATTTTAGCACCTCTAAAAGGTTTAATTTTGGCCAAAAGGTGTAAATAAACACCCAAGAGGGCGTAATCTCGGTCAAAAGGTGTAAATTAACACCAATGAAAGGTGTAATTCTTACTAATAAGGTGTGATTTAACACCCCTGGAAGATGGAATGATCACCAGAAGGTGTATTTTAGCACCCCTAGATGATTCAAATTTGCCCAAAAGGTGTGAATGAACACCCAAAGAAGGTGTAATTCTGTTGAAAAGGTGTAAATTAACACCACTGAAAGGTTTAGTTGTGGTCAAAAGGTGTAAATAAACACCCATGGGATGCTGGGTTCCCCCAAAAATATGCTTATAAATTTGTCTGGAAGGTGCAAATTTTATTCAGAAGGTGTGAATGAACACCCATGGAAGGTGTAATGTGAGCAAAAAAGGTGTAGCTTAACACCTTTTCGAGAAGGTGTAAATTTACACCTTTCGGAGAAGGTGTTAATCCACACCCAAAAGGGTGTTAGCCCTGGGACAAGCCATTTACACCCCGTAGAGGTGTAATTTACACCTTCTGGGCTAAGTGTGTGACATTCTTCCACAAACGGTACACGGGTACTCTCACTGAAGGTATTTTGCTGGACTGTGGGGAAATAGGACCTCTTTATAGGCCGCAATATAGCTCGAATGCGCGAGTTATACTAGCTTTCTCGGGTCGTACAACACGGTTATCTGGGCATTACCTATGACATATTAAGAGATATGAAGGACGAGAACAAGCAATAATGTACATAATAGCCATTCACGTATATACAATAGTGACAACTGAACTGTGGAATAACATAGACATTTTATTCGTTACGTTTACACGGCGTCGTCGATGACTCATCCGTACAAGGTGGTATGTCTATATATTTTGGGAATATAAAAACGGCCTTTTCCAAATAGAAGACATCGTAGTTGGGCAATCAGATTAGAACAAATTGGATGCGATATTAGACGCTCATTGGTTCTTCTTACCCGGAATATTGAATAAGAGAATAGTTGGCTACTTCGACCTTTTAATACAAAATATAGCTGGTACATATTCGATTTATAAGTAAACGTATTTCCGCTGTAGTCATGTATTTGTCGGCACGTGGTGTTTGCCCCATCTGCACAAGTCCAGGTAATCCCTAAATCCTCGAAGAGGGTTTACTTGGACATTTTTGGTGATTCGGATGAGTTCTCGAGTCGTTGCGTCTATTACACAATCTGGTACATTTCATCCCCAGTGGTTGTTTTGAATTAGCATGTCGGTATCTTAAGCCTGCGGGTTTCGCTTTGACACCCGATCTCGATTACAGCCTAACTTCAAAGGTATTCTGGCCGGCGATGAAATTTAAACCCTTCAAAACTCAAACTTCCCTGGGGGATTGGCCTGATGAGCTGCTTCAGCGCGCTTACTGATTGGTTCGGTTTAGTGGAAACCCCTCGAGCTATTTATATCGAGAACTGCTGTCGGTAACTAACCAAGCCAGTGTATCGATCGTAACCTATCGATTGATTAGCTAAGATTCATAGCGTCTCCCTTCCCTCACCGCTATGCCGACAACAAATACATTTCCCTGGTGGTAATTCGAACATCTCCATGGCGCACTTATTATTACCTTTGCGCCCTATTGGACCTTCATTAACTTGAGAAAAAGGGCCGCCATGAATATAAATATCATAATCGATGTTGTGATCATCATCCCCTGTATACACGGGGTCTATTATGACGGAAATGCCCATCTTCTTGACCCTCGATTTCAGGTGATTTTGAGGCTCCATAGGGATAATTTTAACGTCTGTAATTAATTTTTGACCGACGAATGGCCATTTAGTCTGCCATTTCTGTATTTTTATTCATGGCGGCCCATTTTCTCAAGTTAATGAAGGTCCAATAGTGCGCAAAGGTAATAATAAGTGCGCCATGGAGATGTTCGAGTTACCACCAGGGAAATGTATTTGTCGTCGGCTCGCGAGGATGTGTTTGCTCAGGAATCGTGAGTATGCATCACAATAAACATGGTTGAATTATCACTGGTATAGAATAAATGGCACCGCCGCGTTACAGAGAGAGAGAGAGAGAGAGAGAGATAGTGAGAGAGAGAGAAAGACATGGATCGTAGTAATCAAATATATTACATTTACAGTATGAAAGATTATTCCTATGGCTCTTATCGAGAATAACAACACAAACTCAATCTGGATGAACATCATCGACCGGTTAGTGGCCGGCACATATATGTATACGTCACGGCTACAAAGGAATAATCCATAACAACAAATGATATGGTTCATCGTCGGAGGTTAAGAGACATGAAAGACGAGAACAACAAATAATGTACATATTGTTTTTTTTTCATTATTGATCAACATGGGCATTAACGTACATACAATACTGACGCTAGGGCTGTAGAATAACACTGACGTTGTCAGTCGAAAATTCCATACGGGTTCTACCAATCCATTACTAAAGTATTGCAGATGTAGATATCTTGAATGATATATAACGGATTTCCCTACTTCAAATGTTTTATAGACAATTGCTGTACGTTTAAGGGTTAGATATGCATCGTCTGAAAAAAATACTTCGTGAACTTTTAGCAAATAACCTGATGTAGCCGGTCTAATTGACGAGAATTTATCGCTGAACAAGCGGTAGACGTAAATTTTACTGAACGAGTGAAATCTGGCGACGTTCATTTTGATGCATTGATATTCCTCATGAAGCTATATGAAATGGGACCAGAGGACGAACAGATGTTTATAACATTTGTACTTAATACCGTTGAGAAGAAAACGTATAAAATGGTCTGAATTACAAGCGTCTAGTCCGTCACTCATAATTCAGCCGTCGTCCATTAAAGAATATCCGCGTTCATAATCCAAAAACCTATTCCGTATTCCATATAACAGCATTAGCACCAAATTTAAAAAGACAATCATAGTATACATAAACATAGGCTAGTTTCCCGCAAGAGAGAATCTGTCAACAGTTTCCAATGATGCCGGCAAGACACCATGATGTTCCAATATTTCAAATCCGTATCGGTAATCAGTATTCTTAATCCATGATATTCGATGTAAATCGTCATCTAGAGAATGATGTATTTCGGTCAGGCTTGGAGTATTTGGGTCCATACGGCCCCTAGCCCCGGGTTAAGCGGAAATAGACACAAGTTACGAATCGCAACGCCATAGATCTTGCACGCTACGCTCGTAGTTTGCTATCAGCATGCGATATATATCGCCAAATTTGATAAGTTTCTGAAACAATATTTTGTGATGTTGAATAAAATAGTCACATTTAACACAGAATCTAGCAAATGTTACTAGGAGAGATATGTATGCGCCATATGCAGGTCCCACTGGACTATTGCTGTCCAGAAAGGGATAGTTCACGATGTCGAAATTGGAATCTTTTTTCATAAAGTCGACGAGAGAGAAGACCCGCTTCATTTTTATAGAGGTATAGGTCTGAATATGATGTGCCGTTAGGGCTATCTGTGTAGTTTCCTTCAAAACCAGTGAAGGTGGATATATATCCTTCACTGCGTCATTTATATAGCGATTATCCACAGCAAGAAGATCGTTTATATAGTGTTTGGCGAATGAGAAGGAACGGACATTGAATTGATCGGTTTTTGAAAGCGCCTGTATTGTCATATTCATAAGAGAACAGGTATAGGTCAACCAACTGGGGTGCACAATTAGTACCATATCAAATTTGATATAGATATTTTTAATGATAATTTCAAGCAACTCTATAAACATGGCAGTGTGACTATAACGTCACAGGACCTACGAATTAGGGTTTGATATGATTTAAGTGTGTATTCGAGAGATGACTTGGGGGCCCTATGTGCTACCGTGAGAGAATTTATATAGCAGTCTTTAATTGATAGTGGGTACTATTAAGGACTCGAGGCCCGGGGAATAGGCTCAAACTATCGATATTTTTTTCTTTGCATATTTCAAAAGTTGAAGAAAAAACCTATCAAGTGTTTCTGTTATTTTCCTTAAAAAATGTTTGCAAACGTGAAATTTCAGCTCTCAAAAAATCACTGTCTGTGGAAGAACTCTGCGCTGTGGGAATTAATGCTCATTGCTCACAGTAAGTGTTACCGCCTGCTGTGACTTCCGCACCTCGGCTAATTACTTGTAATTGCAATACACACAATTCACGCGCTGGGCTCATTTATTATAATTAGTTGTTTTTCTACTACATTCATGCTTTCGCAGATGTCACCGTTGGTGAGTCATTAGCGTAGCAACTATTATCGCCCGCAGTTTCTATTACCCTGGACACTGATCAGCCCAGCAGTACAGGACGAGGTCATCAAGTCTTGACCGGGCTCAAAGTCACTTAACTTCGGTGATTTTACGAGAACCGGTGTGTCCAGCGTGATATGCCGTATCAGCAAACCTTCAAAAGTCACAGTGAAACATACAGCCAAGGGTTCCCGATGGGCATGTCAGTGCACTCGCTGAGCCATCAATAAATAATTAAAAAAATAATTATAAATCAAACTTTCATCAGAATTCGGTCAGCTCAGAACTTGTTGGTAACAATACCCTAATGCACGTTCATGCCAAAAATCAAGGTTCTGATGTCAACTGTTCTCCTTATTTTGCCGACGAAAGGATTCGGATGCACTGACTCACTCACTGACTCACTCATTACCGGACAATTTGCAAATGGTAGCCCACTTCGTAGGAACAAAGAAACATCACATGAGTGATATTACTTGTATTAGAGCTAAAGAATGCTTTTATCTCTTCTGACATTAATATATCGGTGATCAGTCCTCTTCAACACAGATACTAATAATGAACTCAGACGGTCAATAAGGTCCTGGTGAGGGATTGTAGTATAGAAAGTCGAGAATTGTCTTGTGGATACATGCCTTTCCGATATGTGACCTTTTGAATCAAGTTCTTTCGTAAGACATTTTTAGTTTTGCAATAATGCTTTTACCTCTTAAAGGGCCCTCGTCAAGGAGCTTGGCGGTGCAGCTTCTAGAACCAGCTATGAATCTAGCTTTGTATGGTGAGTTATGCTTTTGGAAGTCCAGTATACTTTTGGTATGTCGTTATGATTGGTTGGAAGAAAAATACCTCTTTTCTTGAGAAACGATTTGTGATTATTAAATAAATCGTCCAGAGTAAATGCCGTTTGGGAGCAAGTAGACGTATTTAATGATGGTATGCTTACACTCAATTTCTTAACCAACACCTGGTAATAATAATATTTACATATGAATATTATATTATTTGGAGCTTTGTCTGCTGGGACTATATGACGAATTTACTCTGGAGATTTGTTAGAACTTCCTTCGAAGTGGGGTTTCTCAGTACTTTGCTTGGGGAAGGGTACTTCTGCCAATATGGTGGATTGATTCAACGACCATGCTCTTGATGAGGTCCAGCCAATCAGCGAGTATTGTAGGTTCAACTTTTTCTCGCTTAGACCAATCAATAACGTACTGTTTCAAACTGTTCAGGACTATCTTCTGGTCGGTCTTCAGATTTATTCCTCTCTATATTTGGGTCCTTTCACCAGGAGTAATTTTAGGTCCTTATCACTCACCACATCAAGGTCACCAGTCACAATATGTTTGCATGGTGTATAGATAAAGTTCGACGATTCACAATCACAACTATACCATCTCGACGTGTATAAGTTGCAGTCAAACTCCTTGACAGCATTCGAATAATTGAATATTTTGGTAGCTATAGATTTAGTATAATTATATGAAATGCACATAAAATAGTTTGGTACAGCGTTGCGTAGGATGAGTCAGGATTCGTAGTAAATTTTTTGTGGTGAATTCTTTGTTCCCAAAACAAATGTTTCTGTGTGATTCAGTTGTATCTATGACAAATCTTCAGGGTAGCTGTCTTAGTATATACTTGAGCGAGACATGTGTTTTACATAACTGTAACAGCACGATAGGACAAATACCACCTATATAGTACATATGCTTGTATCTTAAATGTACATAAAAATGAGACCCTCTTTCGATAAAAGGTAATCCGACTAAAACGGTATAGATCCGAAGTTTTGTGTGATTCTAGCCCAAGCTGTGTTAAAATATAACGCGATAGTATAAACTGATGCTTTAATCTCAAAAGTTGTGTGTCTAAACGTAGACTGAGTCATATTCGTCGCCTTTGGACAGGCAAAAATTTATTTTAGTCAAACTGAAAGTGGTTTTGCTTCATTGGTTCGTTAAAAGTTTATAGCTTTTCGCTGGTAAAGAGGCACGAACGTTCTGATATATTATAAAAGTCATGTGGGTCCACTTTTCAAAGTTTCTTGGAATTCGCATCCTAGCAGGCAGAGGGAAGACTCAGGAGAAAGACAGAGCGTACGTTTTCATGTAGAACAACACGAGTAATATATATGTATATATCGTGTACGCTTACATACCAATGATGTGGCAATAATAACAACAAAAACAAAAATAATTACAACACATAGAAGGGAAGTGAGAAAAGGTGCCGACATACTGACAGAGCCACATGACTTCAAAGTACAGTCTTCTGGTTAACCTATATTCTAAGCACATACCAAGAATCTAACGATTCCTGATATGTGTTGTATCTCAGGTACGCTTTTATTGTACCTGTTCATGTAGCAACATGGATGACATAATCACACGGCCCCAGCACCGGTACAAGCGGCATTAGATACAAATCTAGAGAACTATGATGAAAATGCTCTGACAACTCGTAGATTGGCAATTGGGGAGCTGTGTCGCTGTAACAACTCGTACACTGGGGACTGATGAGCTGCACTGTCGTCCGATGAAAATAACGACATTTAACACAAAATACTAGTCTGTAAGACCCGATGTCGACCCAGCACAGTTCATACTTGGGTATTAGGCAATAACTCTACTTTTGACGCGGAAACATTGACTGTTGCAGAGAATCTAAATGACTTGGTGGTATTCATGATCACAATCCTGATCGTTCCGAACAATAATTTGTGAGGTTGTCTATGAGCAATATTGGGGTAATAACATTGTCTGCATCTTCATCTTCAAAAAACGCTATATATTGTCAGGGAGCAATTGATCGGGCGTCTTCTAGACTGGGTGTTCTGTTGATATACAAGAGCTTAGAGCTCGGTGATGGGACAGTTGGGAGATGGATAGATCGGAGCTTGGAGCTCCCAACTGTCCGATCCCCAAGCTCCGAAATCCCTACTTCCTATCTCCGAGCTCCAAGTTCTTGTATATCAACCGAACACCCAGGTAGCTCCTCGTCGGTGAGACATCTGACATTTCCGAAATATAACCTTACTTCCACCCTGACAAAGTCTTGATGTCACTGGTATATTCAAAATTAACGCTTTCGTTATTAGGTATCCATTAGTCAAAGTTACATACCTGTAGCCTCTGCCATTCACGAGATATCGATTATTTCTGATATTGATGGCGTCACTTCCGGTTGACCTACTTCATTCGTGAAAACACATTCTATTCTTAACCGTAGGGAAATCTCGTTCACTCTGACGTCACACAGGGTCATAGGGGTCAAAGGTTATATGACGAGGAAAAACATTCTCTATGTTAAAGCGATAGGACCAGGTGATCTAGTTAAGACGCGATGTACTACTTAGTCCATGAGCCAGACTCCAAAATTTCATCAATTGGTACCACCTGGGGGGTGGCAAATTCTCATTATGATTTTTTGAAAGCCCTATATCCTTAGATGGATAAAAACTGTGAAAGCAAGCCGGGACACACAGCTTAATGGTAGTAATCACCTCTTAAAGACGGACACCCGAGTCCAATCTGAGGGACCAGATTTTGGGGTAGGGGAAATATAAAGTTGCATAACTTTGCAAGTAAGTGTGATATAATGACATTTGGCCACTCGAAATGTTGGTAATCTGATCCTCTATATGCTAATATCTGTTATATGCTAATATGTCAATTATGTAGGTCACCAGAGGTCGAAAGGTCACGAAATCTGACCCGTGTCTAAAACGTGACCACCTGTAGGAAAACTCGCTGAGATACCGTACCAATGGGACTTTCTTAACCTAAATGGGTTCAAATGGAAGCCAAGAAGTACCCAAGTCTACAATAAGTCTAAACAAGTGGAGTTTATTATTATTTAGACTGTTGCACAGAACTGTTTTTGACGCAATTTCAAAAATGGTCTTTTTATTGCGCTAAAAACAGGCAAAATTGTATGAATTTGGACAGCTTGAAATTAGTTGCATATTTTGACAAGTAACTACTCCAAATGCTAATGGCCATGTCTTCGGTCTATTCAGGGATTAGTTAAGCTATATGTCGAGGTAATTAGGTCGCCAGAGGTCAAGGTCAAAGATTGTCAATTATTAATTTTCTACATTTTTACTTGGGACTTTCATATTACAATTAGTGCTGCAGCATGGGTCCCAAAACTGGATTATTTTCCGAGTAACCCAAACCGGCATTTTACCAAAGGTCATCATATATCAAACTGATCGTTATGGTACTAGGATTAAGGAAATGCATGATGCCATGCTTGAGTACAATTACAAACCAAGTTGTGACCTATTCTCCAGGGGGGATATCAACCGTTCTTGAATGTAACTGTACTATAAATTTTGGTTGCTGATAACCTACTCTGTTATGATTTTTGTGCTGCAGGTTAGAGAAGCATACCCAATATATGTTTATAAACTTCCCCAGAATGGCTGACGGGTGACGTTAGAAAAAGGTATTGCGGGAGTGGTAAAAAAAAGGTATCTGTTCGGCAATGTTTTTTACACAATAAGGAATGGACCTGCTTCCATCGGAAAAGTGTACATTATGATGAGGAAGAGTACTGATTCTCAATGGTATGTATACCTATTTGCCATACGGATGCCCATCCGCCATGTCGTACATTCCTCATCAGCTTCTTGTCATTCCTCTTGTTTATTACAGGAATTAACGTTAGTATCAGAATGGCGGAATTCAGTGTTGCTACCCCTACCAAGAAGGCCAGATTGGACATTTTTGACGTAGAATCCAGCATATTTTGTTCTGCGTCTTTCTCAAGGAAGAATCCACCTGTCCTTCCTGACACGATGCAGCTGTAATCGTTATTTTCAGCCTGCAACCAACGCCAGGATGAAACTGGACAAGCCCTACTCGAGAATAAAACGGGACATCCTCGATGGAGTGAAAACATTTAGATATCACAGAGATTGTAGGTCGACATATTGCATATTGTGGTACCGATATCTGGTCTGGCTCATGGACTAACTGATATCGTAGCGTGTTGCGCTCGTGTGCTCGATTCCCGCCCCATTCATTTTCTCATCTCGTTATCACATCATAGCAAACTGCTTCAATAATATAATTTTAGTTTTTGACTGGAACTGTATAGTAACTGCTTGGTACCTCACAATAAATTAACAGAACTGTGCAGTTATGCTGAGTACTTCACAACCAGATCTGGTGAGAACTTTTTAGGGGCGCTTAAGATCAGAAATGCTCAGTACTGTTGGGGAGACTGGGTGATTGAGTGAGTGAGTGAATATGATTTAACGTCGCCTTCAACTTTCAGACTGGGTTGGACTGGGTCATTTAACTTTTTTTTTTGCAAAAATCTCCCTTATTTATAGTAGCCTGCTATACTCTAGTTACAACTAATATTTAGTATGATATAATCATGCAAATAATTCTAAAACATTTTCCTTAGAATTTTGTTTTAGGAAGTCAAAATAGTGTGAAGGGAGAGGGGAGGGGAGCGGGGGCAAAGGGGGTGTATCGGTGGCCGAGTGGTCGGAGGCGCTTCGTTGGTGACCGCTAGCCTGACGCCACTGAACCAGCACGGGTTCGAGCGCCCCCCCCCCATACATGTGTGAAAGTTGACCAGCTACTCGCCGACGGGGAGTGATTCTCTCCGGGTACTCCGGCTTTTCCCACCAGCCAAACTGGCTGTCACCATATGAGTGAAATAACCTTATGTGTGACATTAAACCAATGATGTTATCAAGTAATAATTTGTGAATAAGTATGTATTCAATGTATTCACGTACTGATAAGACTAAAAGTCTTCATGAAACATGTATTATCATTATTTTTAGGTGAGAACGACATTATGGCAACGCAACAAGTTCAAGAACACGATACTTTGAAACCAAAGCCAGATGGCGAAGTTCGTGACTTCGAATGGCTGCGTCGGAGAATATTTGAAGAAGTTAAGAGCAGCGGGAAGGCATGGGAAGATTTGGGTTGGATGTTAAAAATTGAAGATGGGTACACCCTGTGTCTGCCAGAAAAGTATGAAAAGATGGACCCCTCAAACCTCAAATGGTCCTTTCAGGATTCTTACATAACAGGCATCCCAGACAAGGCGATGAGTCCTCAGTATTTCCGCACGCAACTGCCCGGCTGGCTCATGGTAAGAGGGGACATGGATCGCCCAGGCATTAAATATTGGGCAGAAACTGGACAAGAAACTCGAATTTACCCGAAGAACAAGTTTGATGTAGGAGCAGAAAGCCTTAACGAGACCACCTATTTCTACTTCGACGCACCAGAACGTTGCGAAAATGATATCATGACGGGATATAACTGCAACTGAAAACGAATCGATAAACTTGAACTGGAATGTTTGTACAAATCAGTGAGTGAGTGAGTAGAATTTAACGTCGCTTTCAACAATATTTCAGCAATATCACGACGAACCAACAAAGCATCACCCAGCTCAGTTGTGTTTCCTGCTACTTCAAAGAAGAAATCATTGAAGCAGCATGGAACCAGACACCCTCCATCCACCTTATAAAACACTGAGGACAGCACACAAGACACAGACAGGATGCTTACATGGTGCAATAAAGACAAGTGATATTACAGCGCTAGACATCATATTATCAAGTTCCTGTTGCTTCTCAGCAAAATGCATTGAAGCAATTAACAGGAACTTGAACCCACCCAACCACCAACTTGTACAAATCAGTTTGATTGGAAACTTAACAAATAGACATAAAAATGCTAACTTGCAACTGTAGGGCCTATAGACATGTGAAGGACAAAGTGCACGTGGGAATATTTCGATTATGGGATTTTTCTTGCCAGCTGTAAACTCGTGCATGGTCATTTTTGTAGCTTAGTATGTTTTAACTAAAAAAAACAACAAAACACTGCAGCCTTCTTTCCCTCACTCAAGTAACGTTAGCAAATAAAATACGCACGTGTGAAAACTCAACTTGCACATCTGTGTATTTGCATTGAGGGTAAAGCCCCAAACACATGCACACAATTCACTGATGAGAGTTTATTTGCACGTGTTCATATTTAATTATGCGTATAAATGTATAATTTGCTGAGTGTTCACATTGGTATAACAAGATATAAGGAAAACAAGATGTAAACCATAGTGGAACCTGGGTCAAAAGGCAAGGTCGTCATGGATTAAATAGAAAAAGCATTTTATGGACAATAATTCAAGTTACCTTCTTCAAATTTCCCAGTGGCTTACTCGTGTAAGTCTAATGAAGACTTGATATTAGTCACACTAATGAAGGTCAACTGATGCCAGGACCCAAAAAGAAGTACGGTCCAAGTTTCCAGATCGCAAAAATTGTTGGTTGACTGTAATAATTTATGGGGAGATGAGGTATAAATGTTTCACTAAAGAATTGTTTTCAAAAATTTATTGAAGAGTATTATTTCTGTTTTAATATTTTCTATGCGTTCAACTGACCAGATTTGAATGCAGTGTAAATTTACACATGTGTAAATATACTTTCGCACAACTTCCGTAGCCGATACAAATTTATTCTTCATGCAAATATACACACGTGTGCAGTTGTATGGCAAGCCAAAGTGCTTTTTATTCCGAATTCTATTTCTGATATCGGAAATTGAATTCCCGATTTCCGATATCGGGAATTGCAACTTCCGATATCGGGAATTGCAATTTCCGATATCGGAAATTCTTGAATAAAAGGCACTTTGGCTTGCCATGCAGTTGCGTTCACATGCTGAGTTTGTTCACAGGTGTTTTATTTTGCACAGTGTGTAAATTTACATGGGTGTGTATGCGATTGAGGCCCAAATTTGCATCTGGTCCGAAGGTTGTGCAAAAGTGTATTTACACATGTGTAAATTTGCACTGTATGCAAATCTGATCATGTGAACGCACAGAAAATATGCCTTCCATGTATTTAGAGTAAAAAAGAGATAATACTGTTCAATAATTTTTTGAAAATATTCAGTGGCACATTTATGCCCCATATCCCATAAAATATTACCGTCACGCGCAAATAAACACACAGGAGTCAATTTTGTGCATGTGTTTGGGGTTTTAGACTGGCTCTAAGCACTTGTACAAAATCCAATGACAATTTAACTAGAGCCTTAGGCACTGAAACGGGGCTATTTAAATGTAAAATAGGCTGTTGGAATAATTCCACTAACTCTTTGATGTTCCATCCCATGGCGAAGAGCCATAGTTGTAGTCTCAACAAGGATCTCTAGTGCATTAGTGTAATTGCACACACATATATATATATATATATATATATATTTAAAAAAAATAACTTGTGACCTCTGGGACAGACATTTATTATGAAACGAACCTGATGAAATGATAAAATAATGTCTTCACTGCATGTTACCAATATTTGTAAAAAATTTCACTTTTTTTGCAGATAATAGAAAGCATATCCTTCAGCAGTAAATAACAATACGAAGCTGCGCATCTGAAAACCCCTCGGCTCTGGGTACATTCATAATGTATTCAATTTGAACCAAGATGTCAGGAACACCAAGCAGTCAAGTCAGAAATATACAGATTATCAAACAAATTTGCAATTAGGAATGACCCCCAAGGTTTCCGTCCAATCAGAGAAACCGGTATTCAAGTTTCTTGTTGCATCAATGATGTATACCAAATTTTACATCGAGCATTTGAACGGTACCAGAGATAGAGATCATTAATGATTTCGCATAAATTAAAGATGGTCGCTCATCCTTCCCGCCACTCAGAGGAACTGATGTGGTTATTAATTGAAAGTCTCTTGATACATCGATGCTGTATACCAAGTTTGGTATAGAACACTGAAATGGTATCAGAGATATACATCATTAAAGATTTTGCATAAATTGAAGATGGCCACCAAGGTTTCTGTCCAATCAGAGAAACCGGAACTGTCATTTGTCGTAAGTCTCTTGATGCATCGATGATCTATACCAAATTTTACATCGAGCACTTGAACGGTATTAGAGAACGAGATCATTAATGATTTTGCATAAATTTAAGATGGCCGCCCATCCTTCGCCCCACTCAGAGGAACTGATGTGGTTATTCATTGCAAGTCTCTTGATACATCGATGCTGTATACCAAGTTTGGTATAGAACACTTAAATTATATCAGAGATATATATCATTAAAGTTTTGCATAAATTAAAGATGGCCGCCAAGGTTTTTGGTCAATCAGGTCCCAATTTAAATTATCTGTATGCATCAATGATGTATACCAACTTTCATATAAAACAATTGAATGGTAACAGAGATATGTATCATGATCGTTGTGCATAAATTAAAGATGGCCTCCAGGATTTCCAGCTAATCAGAAAAGCCGGTTTGGTAATTCATTGAAAGTAGCTTGATGTATCGATGATGTATACCAACTTTCGTATTGAACAGTTGAATGGTTTCCGAGATATGGATCATTATCCATTTTGCATAAAATTAAAGATGGCCGCCAAGGTTTCCACCCAATCAGGTCCCAATTCAATAGGCTTCTGGTCCTTGACTAGGTAAATAAGCATACCAAATTTGGAATTCTTCAGTGGAACCGTTTTCCGGATATCTTGCTCACGTACTGACGTACGGACGTACGAACAGACGGACGTATATAAGACGACAATATCCCATGACCAAAATTGGCCGAGGGGTAAAAATGAGTATTGAGATGCAATGTAAAATCCTCATGGTTAGATGGACTGGAGCTATGCTGGGATGCATCCTCCCATGGCATCATATTATATACATGTACCTCCTACTGCCAGTACACCCCTAGTATATTACAGTTCTATTTGATTATCTCCCCGGTCACCTTACATTTTCAAACACCGTGTGTTTGTGATATGCAGAGCTCTTTCTGTAGATCAGGGTGAAATGCTTGCAACAGTCCATGAATATTTCAGAAGCAGCATGGAAAGAAAACATTTCTGAATACAGGGAAATTATTACGTAAATGATTTGACCACCACTGGATTTTAGAAACTTACCATAAAAAGATAGTGCAGAGGGTCTTGAGGGGTAAGCTTAAATGGCGAAAATTCCAAACTGTAACTCAACACACATATTTCATGAAAATGTAAATGAATATAAACAAAGTGAAATATCCCATTGTTTTCTACAATGAATTACACTTATACTGGTATTATTTAATACTAAATTACTGCCCAAACACACTTTCTAATGAGAATGAGTTAGTCCCACAAAATCACTGAACATGTGCCTCTCAAAATCTGTGGTTTAGCAGACGACATATTTTGAGCACGAAAGTAGTGCCACTGGAAAATGAACGAAAACATGCATAAAATTAGATAAATGGAGATGTAACTTAACATATCAGACCTGCAACTATACGCGAACATTGAAAACACAGAAACCTGGACACTCTAAAGAAGGAAGTTTCAGACCTCTTTCTTGTCGTGTAAGAACTCTATCTTTTGCTGTGTTAGCAAGACACAGAGCTGGTGCTCAATTTTTTTCTGACTATAAGACAGGACCATTAGTCCCTACGGGACTACATCGCCCCGTGAAAAGAGAGATACCTTAACCGCTATATCGCATTATAATGTTCGTCGTTGTCAGTAATAATGGGCCCGATCAGAAAGTTTCACAAGAATCAGATGGTCTGACTGCCCGTCAGTGTAACCCTTTAGTAATTTAAATTTCTCATCATACAGGAGCCGTCTTTTGCGCTCTCTTTAATAGAACATATGATATACCCAAAGGTCTCGAACTCAGATTTTGTGGAAGTGGGCTATGGAAGCATTTGCCCAAATAAAACCGATATCTTAACCAGGTGTGATGGCTATTCCCGGAGTTCTCATATCCTTAGAAATAAGCGTCCATTCTTAGTTGCAAATGCAGAGAAAAATGTCCTAGCCGAGCTTAATAAACCACCATAGGAGCCTGGACACATCGAACATTCTTTGCCTCCACACCAGGACAATTCTTCAACGAAGATGTGGTTTCAGGATGGGCCCCCGAGTCCTGAACTCGCTTGGTGAAAATTTCTCTGACTCTCTTTTCTCCAGATCCAGCGGCGTAAAATTGGTCATCAGTTGCGCATGATGAAATCCACCTGCGCGAAATAGGTCAAGTCAAATCTCGACAGAGATTGCCGGAACCAGATGATTGCACTGAACAACAATGCCACCGAGTTGCTCAGATAGAACCCCAAGCCATCTTCACCAGCCAAGTCAACTACATCGCAAAGCTCTACGCTGTCTTGACATTCTTGGCTGGTGGCAGAGGCATACTGCTCTGTGCCACCTTGTGGAAGTTTTAACGATGCGCAGCTTTTTGCCTCCAGGAGTTGTTCCCCTTCAATTTCAAGTCGACCACACCCGTAAGGCGATTCGTTATCGTTCGACCTTGCAGCGCGTCCTAAAATCTGATTCAATTGATCAGAAACACAAAATCCCACTCATCAATGAGGATTCACGTTCCAACTTTACTAGAGAAATATGCCAAGGCGATGTACAGAGCAACATGATGTACGTCGACTTGGCTAGAGAAGAGGACTCCAAGCAAGTCAGAATGACATTGCCCTACACGTGACTCTTGCTGTTGTCCAGCCGATCGAGACCAATCTGATTAAAACTCAGACTTAATAACCGCTCCTCTGTCGGACATGTCGCTAATTAAGATCTGGGACAATCTGTATCTTAAATCTGTCGCGCATGTCAGACTGGCAGAAAATCACAGTCCAACTTCAACAGGAGAATAAGTGTCTATATTCAGTGGCGGCGAAGTTCAAGGGCGAGATAGAAAATTATGATGTGCCACAAATTTGACATGCCCGCATTAAAGCAGGAGCAACTGCAGATGCTTTCTTGCATGCTAGCACAGGCCCGCAAAACAAGAGTTTTGGGGGGTGTGGGCGGTGGTATTAGGGTGAAGTGTCAAAGTATGGGGTCTCTATATATAACCCCATGCTTTATATAAATCCCTGGGGATTTATTATCTAAACTCCTAAACTCCTTCTCTGAAGTACTTTTCTGATTATGTACTCACCTCCTGGGAGCCCCTGGAGATGTGCTACGGCCATACAGCACTGCACTTCATCATTTCACCATCTCCGGTCAAACAGCCTTCAGATGAAACTACTGCCGCTTCTTTCATGACATCATGAGTGAGTGAATATGATTTAACGTCGCTTTCAACTATATTTCAGTCATATCCCGACGCTGGGTCCTATTCCTTTTCACACCCGGGAACCACACGGGTAGTAACTGATTGAGTTCACCCACCAGGTAGACGAGACCACAGCGACTCCATCAACCGTAAACTTGAAATTAATGTCACTCCGTAACCCTCCCCAAATTTGATAATGTTCGGCGCTTCAACTGGTGAAAAATTCATCAGGTCAAATTCATTCAAACTCGTTACATTAACCAGCTTAAAAATGTCAGTCGGAAGGTTCAGAAAAATACAACTGCATACCACCTGTACTGTTTGTTTTATTTTGATAGATCACAATTCTTATACGACATGATATTTTGAATGGATCACTTCACTTTGCTGTTCAAGTGAGGACATCATGATCAACAGAATAGCGAAACGCAAATATATAAAGGGAGACAATTCTGCAGTAATAAAAATTCATACAGAATCCAGCATGTCCAGACATGTGCATTTTTGTAACAGAATTTCTAGTCAAGGCCACGCCAATTTTATTTTGTGTATCACCGGCGCATTATATTTATTTTCAAGACAGGAAGTGATAACAAAAATAGTATAAACTGGACCAGATGAGCAGAAACTCATCTAACCGCAAAAAGAAAACTCCAAGCGTCCAGTTTCATTTTCGTTATTGCCTCCAATCTTGAAAAAAAAAAATTAAATCTGAAAGTGAAACAAAAAATAAAATTGGAATGACCTTATGTTGGGGCCCCAGTGAGGTATGATAAAAGTGCAAATAGTAGCTGTGAAATAAATTTTGTGATTGGCATGAAATATTTTGTTGTGAATACTCCGAGATGATATGCCTCACCGGCAAGGCACTGAGCATGTGGAGTGTCCAGATTCTTGAATAACAGGAGTAGAGTATTCATGCAAAATCACCGATTTTTAGGTGAAAACATTTGTATATCTCTAAGTAAACATCTTCACAAGTCCAGGTAAATCCTAAATCCTCGCAGAGGGTTTACCTGGACATTTTTGGTGATTCAAATGAGTTTTGGAGTCGATGCCTCTAACATACAATAACATACATTTCATCCCCCGTTCTTGTTTTGACTTGGCATGTCGGTCTCCCGAGCATGCGGTTTTTGCTTTTCTTCCGATGTCAATTTTAGCCCGACATCAAAGTAGTTTGGCCAGCAATGAAATTCAAACCCGTCAAATCTCACACAGTGCAGCAGATTGGCATAATCAGAATGCTTAGCGCATTCACTGATTGGTCTGATTTGGAGGAAACCCTTTATCTATTTATATCCAGAACTGGTATGAGTAACTAACCAAGCCAGTGTATCGATCCTAACAGATCGGTCAATACACTGGCGCGCGAGGATGAGTAAACATAAGATAGACCTTAAGAAGTATGAATTTGATACAGCATATGGTAATCTCTTTAAATATTCAATCTCGCTAAAAATTCAATCACCCTCAATTTTGGGGACAAAATTCAGTAGGTGGTTCTAATAAATTTGATCATCTTCTAACATAATTGAAATAATGAAGAAATATTGGATAATATCCATGATTTTGAACCGTTTTCTTAACTTCCTGTTCTAATACATTTGATCACTCCAACATTTATGTTGGGAAATTCCACTTCCTGTGATTGAATTATTAGAGGGATTACCGTTCATCTTGTTCCAATAATGATAGACAAGCTGGTTCTGGTTCTGGTGCATCTTCACATGTTAACAGTACAATTTGCTCTAACACCATGAATACACTACTTCACATCCCTGTTATTCAAGAATCAGAAGCCTTTTAAGTACACACAAAAATGTACTTCATGCTAAAAAGAAATAATTGGCATCTTTCATAGCTAATATTTTATATTCGGCACTTCACCATACCTCACTGTGGATGTATCCTAACCTAAACATACAAAGTCCTTTCCGCTTCAGCTTATCATCCCCAGCAGAACCAGCTATAGTCACTCCACGTGTCTTTGAAGC
Organism: Hanleya hanleyi; assembly: GCA_036873755.1. Classification (NCBI taxonomy): domain Eukaryota; kingdom Metazoa; phylum Mollusca; class Polyplacophora; order Lepidopleurida; family Hanleyidae; genus Hanleya; species Hanleya hanleyi. The sequence goes on along the minus strand of JAVTVY010054388.1, from coordinate 1,921 downwards.
TATCTACACGATTACAAATAAAGGCGGGCCTTGTCATGACCTCTCCTGGATTATATTCATATTGAGCAGCTTGACTAGAGCTCTATTATACGATACAGCATAAGAGCATTCAGGCGAGCAATATACTGCTTTCCTCAAAATTTATCCAAGCTATATACTGCTCTCAATATTTAGGGGGTCAATACAATGCTCTCCTCAATATTTAGATGAGAAATATACTGCTCTCCTCAATATTTAGGCAGGCAATAGACTGCTCTCCTCAATATTTAGCTGAGAAATATACTGCTCTCCTCAATATTTAGGCAGGCAATAGACTGCTCTCCTCAATATTTAGCTGAGAAATATACTGCTGCCCTCAATATTTAGGTGAGCAATATACTCTCCTTAAATTTATTTTAGAAGAGTAATGTTTGAGCACGAGAAGCCTGCAGGCCGGAGTTGTTATAAGACAGCTCTGTCTTGCCGCCCCCCCCCCCCCCCCCCACAGACTGCAAATGGCATCATAGCCTAAACTCTAGCTACGATGCCTTCTAGACGTAAAATTATTTTAGATTATGATTGGTGTGTAGTGAATATTGTAAGCAATTTTAATTCGACTTCTAAATAAATTATCGCACTATTTTCTGCAAGTAGTAATCCCTTTAACAAGCAATAAAATCTAGGGGAGGGGGTGTCAAAATCTAGGCGGGGGTTTCAATTTTTTTAGACTTGCAAGTTGACAAAATGGTTCAAAATCATGCAGATAATCCATTATATATTTGTTATTTCAATGATTTTAGAGAGTAATCAAATTTATTAGAACAGCAGATTGAATTTTTGTCTCAAAATTGGGGGTGATTGAATTTTGATAGGATAGAATTTTGGGGGATAGAATTATTCGAGGGATTACCACAATATAATCAACATGACTAATGTTATGAATATAAAGAAAAGTGACAACAAAACAATTAGAAAATAATATACTGTACATGATATATGTGCACATAAACAGCTTGCAGAAATAGTAAATCTTTGAAAAAGTATGGTGCAAATGGAAGAACCATTTCAACAGTGTCAAAGAGTATTTGTTATTCATTTTTTAGATTTTTGTTTCAACCGAGAAAAAAAGAATTAAAACTTTGGATGGTGGCCCAGAAGTGCCATGCCTCATTCTTTTTTTCAAGATTTATCAATGTTACAACTTTCTTCAATGAAATATGCTGCTCTGCACACTGTTATATGCACTAGACATCGATAAAGAAACAAATCTGCATGTCTGAAATGAGCCAATGTTGTTAATTCACCGACAATGTAACGGGGCACTCTCATGCATGCATTTGACATTTTTGCTGTAGGTTGTAGAAAAAGACCTTTTTGCACACCATAGGCTTTCTTGCGCAGTTGTGCAAGGACAAATGCTTGTAAAATGGTAAACCAATTTTCTTTGGACCAGTTGCATAATCTAGGCTCAATTATGTGATCTATATACATTGTTGTTTAAACAATGATTGTCAAAGTTGACCCTTAAAAATACTTTCCTATCGATGTCTACTTCCCTACTGAAGCAGCATAATGAAAAGGGTTTTGGAGTTACCTGCAGTAATAGAGAGAATTGAAAATTGCATGGTGCATTTTAGTTCATTAAAATAAATCACAAAAATAAATAAAACATTCTTTTGGACACGGATAGAACCATTATTTCATTTGCAACCCAGTTTTTCCAAAGGCTAACTATTCCTTTATTATTACTGCATAAACATAACAGATTATTGGACACTATTTTCGACAAATGTATAACATTGTATGCAGGACAACTCCATTACACCAAGACAATTCCTATCTTCACACTGCAAACTAGCACTGATATATCAGACCAAGTTCAGCATTCAAAATCTGAGGTGTAAATTTCACCTACGAATGAGAGAAACCAAGTGTAGGGTGC